>JAWNLI010000479.1:2837500-2989288 GCA_035042405.1 Drosophila demipolita
CAACAAAGCAATCCTTCATTTGTATTTTCATTTCATTTTTAAACTCATTGTTGTTGTTGTTGTTGTTGCTTTGCTGGTTTTCTCATTTGGTTTTATTTTGTTATATTGTTGTTTTGTTGTAAGTTTGTGCTGGTTTTGGGTTTAGCTACTTATTGTGTGTGTATGTGTGTGTGTATGTTGTTTTTTTTTTTAAATTCCACTGGCATTATATGCGGGTATTCATTTACCACGCTGTAAAAAGCGCCTTCCTCTACCCCTTCCCAAACCCTTCGACTGCATTGCCAATGCAACTGAGAAAAAGTTGTTTAATGGCATCCAAAGAAGCTACACTTGAAGTTGGACTTAAGGGACGAGGTGAAAAGCGGAATATACACTTGAAACTGACACAGACATTGCTATATATTCTTCTTGTCTTGTGTTGTCTTGTTTATTTTACTTTATTTTCTTTTCTTTTTTCTTTTTTATTTTTCTTTTTCTTTTTCTTTTCTTAGACAATAATTCACTTCTCTCTGTGTTGGTTTTCTCAGCTCATTTTCGTTTTCACAAACAACTGATGTCTGCAATATCGCTTCGCATATTTGGCTACCAGTCACAAATTCAGAGGCACTTGTAATTATGCCATATGGCATGTCTATATATATATATATATGGATAATTTTGATTCACTTGAGCTTGAAAACGATAAAGGCCGCGTAGCTCGTTTGTTCAAGTTTTGACGATTATTAAAAAAAAAAAAAAAAATGGAGCGAAAGCAGTAAGAAAGACTAAAGAGTTGTGGGAAAACTGCGCGCATACACCGAGAGAAAAATATAGAGCATAGTCAGTAATTTATTTTTACATATCTCATTATTAGCAGACTAGCGAAATTACTAAGCAATGCTGCTTAAGTCTTGATTCAGGCCCAAAGCGAGCGAAGTGCTTGAATTGTTCTCTCAGCGCAGCTCATTAAATATGAATAAAATGGGCTTATATATATAAATATATATATATATATATATATATATGTATGCATCTATATGTATGGATGCTGTTGCAGCTACTTACTCATAATTAGCACCCACATAGCTAAAATTTTGGGCACCACACAAAGCCAGATCGAGTGCCAGGAGCGGATCGGGTAGGGCGCGGATGGCCGCAGCTCATTTGCAGTTAATTTATGGGTCTGCGTAAAAGGGGTGGCAGGCCTGGCTGCGCTTACTGAGGACGGGCGGCAAGGGGCATGCAACAATGGTTGCTAATTATGCGCAAGTTTTTGGATCAACTTCAACTAATTGTCTGTCAGTGTGGCACAGGCTATTCCCAGAGACTGCCTCCATTTCAACTCCACGCCCCCAATCCTCCTTTCTTTCCCCCCAAAAAAAAAACAAAAAAATTTATAAAAGGAAGTCAAGTGCAGATGGCAAGCTAAAGTTATGCAAATAATATGTATATATGTATGGATGGATACATAGATGGATACTTGGCCATGGAGGAGACCAGCAGACGGGCATCCCTGCATCCACCATGCATTGCATATTGCGCACATTATGCAGTTCATGATTATAATCATTATTAACTTAATCAAGCCAGCTTCTTTCCAATTTTCTACAGTGTACATTTCGAACATCTCCCGTCGAATGGATTTTATTATTTTTAATGCATCTCAAATGAAAATATGTAGTTTAATATGATTTTTATTTTGACATTAAATTCGCATTCTTAAAGATTTTTTAATAGTGGAGCTCAAAGGATAAAGAAGTTTCGAATTTCGATTGTGAAAATTTTAATTCTTAAAACAATGATATTTTTCTTATTATCAGTTAGAGCCTATTATAATATTCCAATGGCAATTTTGAATGTGTGCCACAATATGAAGTGAGTTCAGAGCTGCACTTAAAGTTTGTTCCAAAACGGATTATTTCTACATTTTGCTGTGAATTTTAATTAAAGCAATTGCTTCGCTTTAATTGCGTCAATGGCAAAAACAACAAAAAAAAAAAAAAAAAAACAAAAGCCGCCCAAAAAGTCAGGCAAACAACAACAATAATAATAACGCGCAACAAAAGACAATTGTCGGATGGTCAGGAGATGGTCAGGAGATGGGAGTGGGTTTTAAAGGGGAAGGGGTTGGGGGGGTTGGGTCAGAACTGCGCTATAAAATGGCTTTTAACGGATTAAGATTAAAACAAGAGTAACAAAGACGGAAAGAGACAGAAAAACCTGCAGGCGACACAAGCAGGGGAGGGGTGGTGTGTAGGGTGTGTTTGGAGTGTGGCATGCTGCATAAAAGACGGTAGTAAAAATACTTTTTTTTTTTTCTACGCACGGCCAGACTTGGAACATAATTGGAATTTCCTTTTTCCTGCCCCCAGACCAGAACAGCGAGCATACTTCAAGCAAAGTGCCACAAAAGAACCAGGCTTTAGAGTTGCCTTCGTTTGTTGCAAGCACGCAGTAGCGACGGCGCTGCCGGCGCTTGACCATCATCAGCTGCCTGAACAACAAAACAGGCACAGCAACAATGGATGCAACAACAAGAACAACCACAAGAACAACAACAACAACAACAGCAACAACAACAACTGACTTCATCAAAACTGTAGTCAAGAGTTTTTGCCACACAAGAGAGATTCCCAAGAAATTAAAATATGTCGCTGGCATTAAATTGAGAGATTTAGCTGAGCGAGAACAAGAGAAGCGGAGAAAGGGAGAAAGCGACTTTTGTAGAGTGTACATCGTCTTTGACTTTGTTTCGCTGACTCTGTTAAGTGCAAGGGTTGTGCCCCTTGAGTAAAAATTCTTGTAAGCCCCGTAAAAATTCAAGGAAACAATTACAATTTAACTCTACTTGATGGAAAATAAGGCTAAAATATTTAATATCTTGCTTGCAATATTACTTGAATAGAACGAATATTTTTTTGTATGAGACTTCTTTGCATATTCTAATTTATGCACATCTATTTACAGAGTATCTTTTTTTTTGACGATTAATAATTATCCTCTTGAAGCGCTTTATTCGGTTTCACTAATTTCTCGGGCTTGATTAAATGGTGCTTTGTATTATTAAATTTAATGTTACATTTCTGGCAAATTCATAATCAGTGTTTCCCAGGCTTCAGTGAAAGCTCGCTACCAAAATTAAGTCGGCTAGGTTCCCGTTCCCAGTCGCGGCTAATTATGAAACATGGAATTTTGATACGTCGGACAGTGATAGAAAGAATAACAAGAAGAAGAAGAAGACAGTGTCATCGGCGGGTTTTAAGGGCAACCATAAAGCACAATACGGGAGACAAGCCAGTTTAATGCAGTTGAGCCTAGGTTAAATGTGCTTGCAACATTCAATTGAAGCCGCATGTGGCATGATGACGAGTTCTTTTAATGTTGGTGTTTCATGTTTCATCAAATCCGCTCAACAACAAAAAAAGAAGAGTAATAAAAAATAAAAGAATTACAGCAACAGCTAAGCAGCAGAAAATAATGTCAGGCATGTTAACGAAAAAAAAGTTGCGTTAATTAATTTCATTTACTTTTTTTTATTTTCTTTCTTTTTTCAGTTGTCGCGCACTTTGCTGGGGGCATTATGAGTGTGTCATGACATGTGGAACGCATTGAAACCCGACATTTCCCAGGCATGTATATTTTAATATTTATATATATATATATATTCAGACAAACACATACTCTTAATCGGGATGACAAATTACTTTGCTATGTTTAATTGTTTATCCAACTATGCTAAATAGTCGTCTAAAATTCAATATTAAAAATGATATTGCATTTATGCTTTATGCTCCATAGCCATATTAATATATTTAACTCAAACTTTAACTGTATTATATAAAGAAAAACTCGTTGCAAGGGCATTAAAATTTGGGTCGACTTTGAGTCTGTATTCACTGCTGACGGAACTCTGTCGAGTCAGATCCGGTGTTGTCCATCGTTCCAAGTAATGATACGGCTTTTTCTCTTTAGTGGCCCTTGCCCTGTTTGACCGTTCAGAGAAAGGTTAGAAAAAACACACAGAAGCTGATGACGATTAAGAAAATAATAATAATAAAGACGGAAAGAAAAGTGGTTCTACAAATGAAGCGGATGTGGTAATTGGTTGTCGTTTTCCTTGCCTAGCTTTAGGATACCAGCAGAAAAGAAGAATTCTACAGCATATATCTAATGACGAGAATCAGAGGGTATCTCTCATGGTCCACTAACAGTAGGCTAATATTGCCATCCAAATTTGTTTGGCATTCGCTTAAACCAAGCCAATATTCAGTTTCTAATTAGATCTAACAGAGTAAATCTAATTTAAATTAATAATCTTAGTACAGCACGTAAGTTAATTATTTGATTTGTATAATTGAGGGTCAGAAGATTCGTGGAAAAATTAGACTCGTGACAAAAGCTGAAATTAAAGATCATCAGCGAAAGATTGTGGTAATTTCATTGTATGTGTCGCAAATATTTGCGCACAAAATGTGTTTATAATGTTGACAATGGATGAGCGAAGCAGTCAGGTGGAGAATTCAATGACTTAACGAAATGCGACAATTGTAACTCCCTCGAGGGTCGCTAATCGCACAACTATTTATAATATTTGCATTAGCGCTCAACTCGAATACGTTTATATCTTTTTCGCTGCTGGCTCTGTTGCCTGTTTCTGTGTGGGGCGCGATAAAAAAAAACGCGATACGCAGACTTCTTCTAGGCCAAAGCGTAAATATTGACACAGCAAGAGCAGCGAGCGGTGATAAGCAAACGGTGCCTCGGCATTTCAAATTGTAACTGAAATTGGGCATTTGTTGATTTTGGGCCATATTTACACGAGCGTTTTCAGGGTCTCCGTCCCAGGTAGTAACACAGCCACGCCAGGCCAGGCCAGCCAAAGGCAATTACCTACACATATCTTTTGTCCAGATAATGAGCTATATTTTATTATGGTTTATTATGTTCTGGCTCTGGTTGCTGTTGCAATATACTTAACTCTACGTGTTTATTCTGCTAGCAATAGGAAAATTACATCAAAGCAATAAAATGATTTGCACGCTTTAATTGGATATACAAACCCAAACTTCAAAAATGAAAGAACTGTTGAGCGATTTTCTAAATTCGACAGCATTTTACAATTGCCTACTGTAAATCTAAGCAAAACTACAAATTTTTCACTTCGAACGGGAACAACTTCATTTCTGATTGCCCGCACGTGTCTAATTATAAAATGCACACTGCAACTGCAAATTGCAATTTGCACACAGAGACATGCACATGTGCATTGGTATATGTGAGGTGGAGATACTCACCAATAGTCAAGCAGCTGCAGATCACCACGAAATAGAGAAGTGTGGCGAGTTGAGCCACTCGTTGCCTTTGCAGTTGGCCCATTTTCCTTCTTGTTGTTTGTTTATTTGGCTTTTTTTGCTTTTGTTGTTGTTGTTGGTATTATTGTTTACTTTTCTTGTCGTTCACTTTTCGCACAAGAACTAAATTGTTTTTTCGTTCTTTATTTAGAGTGTATTTTGTTGTTGTTGTTGCTTTTTCTTTTGTTACGGCACACAGGAAAAAAAATGCATAAAAAATTTGCAGTTAATTTTGATTTTATAATTTGTGCACTATTTTCTGACACACACACGCACACTCGCCGTTGGCAATTAGCGATTGGCGCTGCTGCTGATGAGCCACTCTAAAGTTATATCGATATCGAGTTTATCATGCGTTCTGTGGTATCTGAAAAGAAGAAAGAAAAATATTAAAAATATGTATTTGTTTTCAATTGGAAAAAATTTGGTTTAACTACTTTAAATGATAACTTTGTAATTGAATAAATTGAGCTTGAATTTACAAAGAGCAAAGAGTATAGAGTCAAATAGTAGATATATTAAAAAAGAGCTTAATTCTGTTGAGTTGGGCTTAAACTAAGTTTCTAAATGATTTAAATTTAGCGACTGACAGAGTAATTTAACAATTTCAGACAGAGCTAAGACTGAACTGCAAACACAACTCAGTTTATTAAATAAAACGAAAGCAACCAATTTAGAAATACTATTGAATAATTTAAAAGCGTCAAGCTGGTGTCCAAACTAACCAACAATTAAGTTATCGGTTGGAACTATTAACAAACAAAGCATATTATTAGCTCTAAAAAGAACAGCAGAGTTTAGAGCGAAATTAGCTAACGAGTGACAGCAGACAAGCGAATGAGCTTAGCCAACTTTAAAATTGAAAAATTGCGGCAAAGACAATTGAATTTGCTGCGGCAACTGAACTGAAAGCTAAACCTAACTAAATAGACCAAGACGGGAAGACCATTTGTCGCGACGAGTAGCAAGTAAAATACTAACGCATAAGCTTAGCCAACTTTCGTAAAAGTGACAAAAAGAACTGCGGACAAAATTGAATAGAGCCGCAGATAGTTTGTGTAACGACATAAAACGAGTGGTTTGCAACGAGTTGCCAAAATCGTATAACGAATTAAATTCTCAACTTTTTTGAAGTGGACAAATGCTGAAAGACACTCAGCTTTCTGTTGTGCCTGTGTCTCGACAATTGAATTTGGCGTTAAAATAAAATGCCAAATGTTGGCCTTTACTTTTTGCTGCCCAGTCAGTTGACTGACTCAACAATAAAGAACGTTAAAAACGCCGTTGCTGCTGCTGCTGCTGTTGCTGCGTCACACACGAGCGATTTTGTTGGCTAAAACGCTGACTAAAACCGGCAGCAGCGAAAAACTTGTCGATTATAAGAAACAGAGAGAAAGAGAAAAGAGAGGAGCAGAGACAGAGAGAGAGAGAGAGAGAGAGAGATCAAGCATGTGTATAACATTTGCGCATTGTCTTCTGTCTCATTGCATTCTTAAGTTGGTAGCATAAGCAAACCTGCTCTGGCGACGCACATGTTGCCACCACCAGTGTTGCCAACAACTTACGAACCAACTGATCAGAAAAAAATGCAACATTTTCAACAACACTTTCCTGATCAATTTTAATCGAATGTGCAATAAGCTTGAAATGAGAAAATTGTTAGAGGTAGCAAGATAATTAAAAAATTCAAGTTTTCATTGATATTTGAAAAATGAAAAATCACAAATTGATGAAAAAACCAAACTGCAGCCTAACAAGAAGAGAGGCAAAATAAAAATAAAAAAAAATCGATGAATGATTCTCATATCCAGATTGTTAACCCAATCTACATAATAAATTATTTCTATTCGAGTAGCATCTGGGTGCTAACAGCGCAGATCAATCGAAACAACAAAATAAAAATGCTAAAAAGACAGCACTGAAATGCGGCGCTCGCTGCATGGCCAGTTTTTTGTAACGGAAATTGCAGCGCTGTCTGCAGTCTGAACACGTCGACTGCTCACAGATACAGATGCAGTTACAGATAATAAATGAGCAACACACAGCAAGAGAGGGGGGGAGAGGGCAACAATGCGCAACGCAACGCATACTTAAATAGCATACCATGCCACAAACATATATTATTTATTTATTTATTGTATTTTATATATATATGAATTTGCTGCTTGATTTCCAATAATAATTTTATGGCTGATGCTTATCGTGCAGGTAGCCGAAAGAGTTCTAACTGCCTGTCTGTGTGGCTCTGTGTGTGTGTGCGTGTGGGTGGGCGGTCAAAGCGGCTTGCGAACGCTTCATTTATCACAAGCGACAAGAGAACAGCAAAACACAAAGAGACAGAGAGAAAGAGAGAGAGAGGGAAGAGAGGCAGTGTACTTAAAAGCGCGCATTTAACTTTGTTTGGTATTCGTTTGCAGTTACTGTGTTTTTTTTTATGACATTTGAAAACTGGCGCACGATAAGCAGTTGAACTGACTCACTGACACACACACATACACACACACACGTGTGACAGAGGTAAATTGCATGTCATTGCATGTGTAAATGTCCTTGAACTGCAACAGGTTCAGCCAGTTCCTCGTTCCTTGCCCCCCTTTAGGCATCTTCTTCAAGTGCTGGCAGCCTGGCAACGCGGCCAATAACAACAACTTGAATTTGTTGCATTAGGGGTAGTCGTCATGTACATTTAATCAATATTTACCGCGCTCTAAAACCCTTCAATTTCCATTATATTTACAGTCGAGAGAAATTTTGTAAGGTGAAATAACTTTCAGCTATTAAAGAAAATATGCGAACCAGGTTAATGGCTGTTGTAACAGAGCGCTCGGAAAGTGGTGTCAAACGAATTAGCCAAATGAAGCCGGGAAAAAGAATCACAAAGTGGCGAAACAAATGCGGCTCTAACAAGACGCTTGCTTTCCAACTGGCCAACGGGTTTTTAACACTCGGTAATTGTAATTGCATAATTCCAAAATAATTACTTTTCACGACAGTTTTTTTCTTTTGCTCATTGCTTGAAAACTTTTTGAAAGTTGTATTTAGACAAAAAAAAAAAAAGGAAACAAAATTTACCAATTCCAACTTATTAAAATTTGATTTAATTTTTTTTTGTCCATAAAATAATGAAATGTGTAGAATAATTTATTTGCTATTACAAAATTTGACTTAAGTTTAAAACTGGCTCAATACATTTAATAATATTAAATTTCTCAGGAATGTTCTTTAAAGTTCGAAATTGGTCCATGTAGTTATACAGATATTCATATATTCCACTTTTTTTTATATATACGCAAAATATATAAATCGAAATAGTTGTACTTAATTGTAAGCGCAATTTATTTGTGTATTTATAGAACTAAAAAAAATATTCAGGATTTGAATAGGCCCAACAAGTTTTCACAACTTTTTATCAAATTTAATTGTCCAGTTTAACTTCATAAAATGACTTATGAGCATTTTTAGCGCTCACTGAGAGCGTGTGTGTGTATATATATCTGTGTGTGTGAGTGTGTTAACACTTTAATAACGCACAGCAACAACAACAACTGGGCGTCATTCCACGAACGGTTCAACAAAAAAAAACCTGTTTTTCATATCGTTTAATTTTTCTTTGCTTTGCGCTGTTGTTTTTCTTTTTTTTGTTATTATATTTTCGAGTTGGTTTTCCTCGCCTTAAACAAAGAATTCGTGTTGCACTTTAGAGCTGCTGTTGTTGTTGGTAAGACACATTTTTTATATACATGTTTAACTTTTATCTTGCGTTATTTCATTTAGCTTCAATAGTTTTTTTGGCGCACATGACTCACAGTTCAGGGAAATAACTGTAAAATACCAACCGCAAAACGGAACAAAAACTACAGTTAGGCGATCGCAAAAAAAAATGATCTTCATATTTTGATGCTTTTGCGCTGCGTGTTTTTTTTTTGGTAGTCTGGTTTATTTTTAAATGGCGCAAGCTATTTTTATTGAAATATGCGTGCACTTAAACAAAATATAAAAACATACACAAAAAAAAAAAATAAAAAAGAGACATACTAAAATATGAGTATTACCAATATCTTATTGAAACAGAGAGAAAGAGTGGGAGAAAAAGCGTACACACACACACACACACAGAGAGAGAGAGAGATAAATGAGCGTACGTACTTTATGCGATAAACGTTAAGAACTCGCGGCCCACTGTTTGTTACCACAGTTAACTAATTTACGAGTTTTGGTTCAACGCCAACACACGACGGCAAACGGCAAACGGTTTACGACAAAAAGAGCAGGCAACGTCTGCTCGCCACGACAAACGAAATCAGAATGAATCGAACGCGCGCTCTCTCTCTCTGGCATAGCTAAATGCTGGCTGGCTAACGGCTCGTCGCTGGCGCGTCGCTTGGCAACTTTACGGCAGCAACATGCTGCCATACACACAACCGCACACATATACACACAGCAACATTGCTGTATGCATTTAGTAACGGACAAGGCGTCGCAAGTGTGGCTGATTGCTATGGCGACGTTTTGTTGCCAGCCGCAAATGTTGCGAGAGCGTGCATAAGCTTAGCATCAAAGGCAACAAAAACAATTGCCGTTAGCAATTTTGGTTGGCAAAAAGTGCTGCATATTTTAAAGAAAAATAAATATATTTATGTGTTTATGTATCTGTATTTGTATGTATGCAGTTTAGCTAATTTTCCATATATTGCAATTGCATTGAAAACTTTTGATATTTTCATTGAGCCGGCAAGATTTTATGCCGGCCACTTGTTGCCCTTCTTGGAGTGTAGCGCAACATTATGCATACTGCATGTAGCATGTTGCGGCACAGCCACGGCTAGCAACAATCACATAGTGCAGATCGCTTGCACACTGCTTCACGACTCAATAAAATATTATTAAATACAAAGTTAAACGAGGTGCAATATTTATGTGAACTACTTGTAAGAAAGTATTATAATTTTTAAAGAATTTGGAAAAACAATGAGAAGTCGAATTAAATTTGGATACATAATTAATAATGATAGATTCTAATCAAACCTGTGTGAATATGTGAAAACAAAAAAATATAAATATATTATGTGAATTCGGAAATGTCAGCAAGCATCCGACGAAGTCATTTTGTATGTAAGTCTTAATTGCAACAAAAAATAAAAATAATAATATAAAGAAAATAAGAAAATTGAAAGGAAAATCAGAATGACCAGTTTTGGGGAGGAAAATGGGCTTTTTTGTTGTTGTTGTTGTTTTGTTTGTGCTAGCAATTTGCTAAATGCAACTGCGAATCTGCGTATCTAACAGATGCGAATCTGAGCCAGAATGCGATTCGCAGATACGAATTAGAGCGTTTTGGCTGCTGCTATCTGCTGACGACTGCTTTTGCAGTTTGTTGTGGTTGGTGGTGTTGTTGTTGTTGTTGTTGTTATTTGGCAATGCCTGGTAATTTATCAGCAGAAGCCACCATCAGCAAACCCGAGCAACCCTACCAATTGGCAACACCCGTCGCCCCCTTTCCCTTGCCGGTTTGGCAATAAGTGATTTATTGCATTGTTATTTTGTCGTTGATGTCGCACTTGCTGCAAACGCGTTTTATTTATTGCACCCGAAACCGATTTGAAGTGTGTTAATTTTATTTCCATTTTTCACTCCTCCTCCTTCTCCCACCCCCACCCCCTGATCATCTTCATCACGTTACCTTTAGCTTCATTTTAAATTTAATTCAATTTTTAAGGAGTTTCGTGCAATGCAATTGGTCGCCACAGGCGATTCCTATGCGCCATACACTGCAAGAAAGGAGAACATTTTCATTTTTTACATTTTGTGCGCTATTTGAGTCGCATTCAATTTAAAAAAAAAAAATTACAAGTCACAGCAACTCGTTGGCTATTTATTTTAATTTAAATAAATAACTTAATTAGGCAACTTAATAAATTCAATATTTGAATTAAAGCCAAACAACAACAAAAACATTTTGGCTTGTAACTAATTTGTTCGCTTACAATTTAATTATTTATGAATTTTTTAATTTATGAATACATACATTACATTATAATTAATTATAATAATAATTTAAAATATAAAATATTCTTTAATATGAGACGAACTATTTGTAAGCCGTCTCATTTGTAATTTATGTGAAGCTGAAAGTTGTACAAAATTTAAATCACAATTAGCTAAGAATTAGATAAGAAAAAAATCTGCTAAATAAATAAAAATATTAAAAATAAAAGCAACCATTTTGCTATTTATTTTCATTTAAATTAATAACACATTTAAGTTAATAATTGAGTTAAAACCAAACAACAATAAAAAACATTTTACCGTGTAATAAAGCTATCTAAAAATTTAATTCCTATGGGTGGTCCGTAACTAATTTGATTAACCCCGTAGCTGTGTGTTTAGGTGTGTGTGTGTGTGTGAGTGTGTGTATTACATTATTATTGTGAGGCTGAGACACCTGCAGCCATTGCAGCAACTTCATTATCATCATTGACAGCCAGAACTTCATTAGGAAGATGAATCCGAAAGAGCAGACAAATTTCTCTCAAGTTACTAATGATTATAAAATGGTTAATAACTCTATAAGCAATTAAGGGGCATAGCATGTACCTGGTCTCCCTCTCTCACTCTCCCTATCTCTCTCTCTCTCTCTCTCTCTCTCTCTCTCGCTCTCTTTATTTCTTTTGTATCTTCCTTTTATGTTGCCACAAAGCCATCGACTGACAGGTTTTGTCTGCAAGCAACTCTTAAGTCTCGCCGGCATTGCACCAGATCTATATATATATATATGTATATATATACAATGTATCTACGTCTAACTGACTAATGATGTCTGCAGATTAGAAGAAGAACAAGAACAATAACAGTAAGAAGAAGAGCGCTCAATTCAAGCAAAAAATGATGAATTATTGTTTTTAAATTTACCAAATACACAAAAGAACAAATGATATCTGGCTAAAACAGCAACAACAACAACACGAAAAAAAAAAAACAAAAGCCTGAACAAATTTTTTAAATTGATATTTAACTATGCGTTTTGCAAGTTGATTACTTCTAAAAGGGAAACAGTTCCTTTGATGGACCTGAGTCATGGGAAAACTTAGTTTAGCATTATTCTTATAGCAATTGTTTATATTAGTTATCATATATTATCATTTAATAAATACAAATATAAGTGTTTTATTATAAAGTGAAGAAAATAAAATAAATCTATTCCTTTATATACTTTATCTCAAATGGTCAAATATATATTTTTAATGCGTTTCTTCTTCTTCTAATGCGGACAGTTCATATTGAGGATCCGCTCGAATCGCATTCATATATCATTTAGCTTCAATGGGAACAGTCAATTGCAATATCAGTTCCTTTAAGAATACCTTTTTTGTATGACAAGTTCTACAAACTTATTAAAATTATTAAAACTTATAAAATAATAAAAATATATCGATCGATTTTCTAGTAATATTTTGATAACCATAGCTCTGATTGTTAATTGTAAACAATCTGAAAACATTGTGTACATACTCAGATGTATATATATATATATATATATATATGTGTGTGTGTGTGTGTCTGTGGATTGCCCTTTGCCACCGTTGACCTTTTTGGCTTTGTCGCGTGTCTGTTTCCATTTGTTGGATTTTGCTTATTTTCATTTTCATTCTCATTTTCATTTTCATTTGCGTCTCGGCGGGTGGTCAAATCGGGATGCGCACGCGTGACTGCAACCCCTGCAAAAATGCTTCACCCCTCACCCCTTGCGACGGAGCACCCTTATTGTTTTCCATAAATAATTGCCGCATAATACATAAATGGGTTCCAGTCCAAACAGTCAGTTAAACTGACTGCTCATTTTCACATTTTGCGACTAGTTTTCAATTGAATTGCCAACATTTATTGTTGTTCCTTTTCTCATTGTTGCTGTTGATTTTGTGGGCGTTGGCAGTCGTTTTTAAAAAGGGGATGAATTCATATGCCACACAAAGCCAGGCAATTTCCTGTCTCCCAAATTTCAATTGAGTGCAATTGAACTGTGTGCACTTTAAGTTTTAAACTAAGCAAAAGTTTTAATGTCGGGTGAAACTAGAAATCATTAAATTATATAAAACCCCTCATTTTTTTTCAAACTGGACGCACTTAATTACTATATCGCTAAGAGCAATCCATTTTCAATCCATATCCAAAAATTTAACACCAGAATTCATTATTATTATCTTCATTTATTTAACATTTAAGAATAAAGATTCGCTATCTGAGGCAATATGAGGTCTAAATACTCTTGTAAGCCGGATTATAATACAGTTATTGCTTTTGAGAAATAAGTAGCAGCAATTTGTATAATATTCTTATTTAATCTTTATTATATTTCCAGGTAGAAATTACTATTATATAGGGAATTACAGGGATACTAATGTAATTTTAAATTCGTTTCAAAAATAGTGTGCATTTTAGGAGAGCAGATTATTCTTACCAAATTGATGCATAATTTGTTTATCGAATAACCCCATCAAAAGAGAGAAAGTGCAATTTGGAATTATATCTACAAGTAAACAAAATCATGTCAAATTGCTAAAATATTCAAAGTTATTTAACAACAAATGAATTATAAACATATATTTGAGGAAAATGATAATTCAAATAGTTAACTAAAATTTGTACAAAAAGTTCGAAATTATTATTGATAATACCTAAAGTAATTTAAAACACAAGAAAAGATGTATACAAAATAAATTTGAATTTATTATTTTTTATTAATATTACATATATATATATATATTTTTTTTTTCTTCATTTTGTTATTAAAAATTGTGGGAAATTGTGTGGAATCGTTGATTCAACTTGGGCAAATATCTTATTTGCCAATCAGTCGAAAGAATTGAGACAAATTTTGCCACGCGAAAAGTTCTAGTTTGGGCGCAAAAAAGCGGTTGGTGGAATGGAGAGCAGGACGGATTCACAGCTGTGGCTAGGTAAAGTATAATTAGGGCTGGGCGCAACTAATTATGGCCAAACTGCGGGTGGTTCTCAGAGGTGAATTTTCTGGTGTTTTTCTTGTTGTTGTAGTTGTTGTTGTTGTTGCGACTGATGCTGTGGGCGGGTCTGTGGTGTGCGGTGTGTGGTGTGTTGTGGTGTTGGCAACGAGACATTGTCCTGTGTGTTGTGTGTGTGTGTGTGTGTGTGTGTGCCTCAATTGCATAAGACCGGGTTTTACTTATTTTGGTTGACATTTTCCATAAACTGTGAAACCCTTAATTAACTTTTCGCTGCACAAATAATGTTGTCCCAAAGTTGTTGTCCCTAAGACCAAAAGGACGTCATCTACCACTAATCCGGCTCGGCAATGTTTTTCTGTTCCTCCTGCGCGTTATTCGCTATCGCGCTGCAACTTTTGTTTGGGTTCCACTACACTGAAAAAAATAAGTGCACCCCCCCCCCCCCCCCCAATATAAAAGATTCTCCTTAAAAACCATATATAATTCTCTTATTTTTGCATGCCGGAATTATTTAATGTTCCATTTGTTTTTGCATTATTTCTCAATAATTTCGTAAAAATTTGTCTACCTTCTGAAGTAATTAATTAATTAATCAATGCTTTTATGATTTGTAATATTTTTTAAGACTTTGTAAATTACTTTCTCGTCTCAGCAAATTCAACTCTAATCTAAAGAAATACAAACACTTTTTGGTTATTAATTATGCTAGCAGCGATTTGGCGATAAATAATTTAAATTGCCATATTATTGATCAACAGGATCCAATCAGAGAGATCGGGTAAGAAACACACAAACTACAATCGATAACGAATTTCGAGGGAACGTATATATATATATATATATATATATATTATATGTGTGTTTATTATTTTTATTTTTTCTATATTTCATATATTTATATTATTTAAAAGGCTTTTCGAAATAACAGAAATGAAACGTCACATTTTTCTAAACTGCAAAAGTTCACTTTTTTTTTGTGAGTGTTGTTATTGTAATTGTCCTTGTTCGGTCTGGTTGTTGCTGTGGTTGTTGTGCAATTTGAGACCAGACCAAATACAGCAAACAATGGACGCACATGCGACCAGACACTGAAACGAAACCAACACCAAAACCAAAAACCGAACCAAGAGACCTTAAACCACACACACATACGCACACACACACACACACCCAACCCCACAAATTGGGTGTATTTTTTAACACACATTTTCACACAGGGAATTTTCAGTTGTATTTTGTTTTGTATATTTTGTGTACAGCTTTCGCTTGAAGAGCGAAAGTAAAATTTGGCCAAAAGTCAGTGGCTCGTTTAAAAGTGAAACTTAACATTCCAAAAGTGATGGACTCCTGCTTGGCATGCTTACCATATGTAAGGGCATTCCGCATCGCATTCTCCAAAGAATATCCTATGCACTCTGCGAGTCATCGAGTCATCGAGTCATCTCGTAGGTCAAGTCAGAGGTGCACTTCATCCTGGAGAACATCTTGCTTAACGCATTTCAATCCAAAATCCTTTGCTACTCTTCTAAAATGGAAGGACTTTTTGAGAATTCGTCTGTTTAACTACACAAATGAGCTGACTGAAAAAGTTAGACAACTTCCATTAATTTTTTTTATTTTTAATTTTTTAAAAACGTTTTCAATGATTTAGTTTGTATACAAATTAACTTCCCTAGGAAAAATAAATATAGATATAATAAATAGATATATACACATGTTAAATATTTAAAACACATTTGTTTTAATGGAATTCACTAGTTGTTTTTAGTTTTGTATTACAATTAATTTTAACTTTAAAATAAATGGCATTTTTTCCTTCTCAAAAATCATCCGTACAATATAAAATCATCAGTACAAAATCACAACTATTTTGTTTGTTAAAAGTTTATTTATTAAAAACAAAAAAATCAATGGTTGGCTGCATTTTATGGTAATTATGGCATCTTTTGCGACTGCTTCAAAATATGTCCTATCCTAAGAGACAACAAAATTGCGCCAAGTTTGCAAACTATTTTTAGATATATTGTTCTATGATATGCATTATGGAATCAACTATCTTTCACTTTCATTGGAAACACTTTCCTTTTGCAGCACAGCTTTGAAATACATGAAAATGAGGCAAGGTGTCAATAATTTTGATCAATAAACCAGTCACGTGTTAATGTGATGCGAAAGGACTTCGCAAGGACATTCAAATGAAACGGGCTATTTATGTTGACCAACCGCAAACATCCTGCTAGCATGCCACACCAATTCACACACGCACACACACACACACACACATATATATATAGACACCCACACCTACCTGCTGGGTGCATTTCCTCTAAAGGACACAGTCATTTTGTCATGTGGTCTTACCGAAGTATGTCCGCATGAAGCAGGAGCAAACACACACATTCACATCCTCATACACGCTCACACACACACACACACACACACTCTTTGAAAGAAAATGAAGAAACCAGCGATAAAGTTACCGACTGCAAAATACTTTGTACATTTGAACACGCAGTGAAAATATACAATAGAAAACATGAGTGGATCAAAGGGCAGGTACAGCTGCACCTTGGAGTTGGGCAACACGTGGACACCAACGCCGGTAGCCAGCGAAGCCAGTTCATGCCACAAATGCCAAGAGGCAACGCATCAGATTCTTCTCCATGAGCCTTGCGGCTGTTCGCCACGAGGCGCGGCAGTGGACCGCTCAAGTTGCAAATTGTGTGAGGCATTGATACCATCCAGTTGCTTTGGATCAAACTGCATGAAACCGAACTGCTTCGATTGCCTAGTAGCCGTGGTCATCTGTGCTTGAGGCATCATTTACCCAGGCTGTCCTCCAATTGGTGCAACATGTCGTTTGTCCCATAACCCGCTGGAGCTGTACAGCCTTCATCTCCCGTTTGAAATGAGTTGGAGAACAACAGAAATAAGTTAGGATAAAAGAGCAAACAAGTTCAAAGCATGTCAACTTTATTGTATATTTGTATTTATTAATTTATGAATAAATTATAATTAATTATTTCCAAACGGAACAATGTAAAATGTTTTTTAATATGAGATAAATAATTTAGTTTAATGCTGAAAGTTATACAAAAAATTAAATTAAAAAAGAGAGATTTCTCCTCAATCTACTAAGTGAATAAATAAATATATATATGTAGAAAGCTGAAAGAACATTCACTTTCGAAATAAAGTTCTTGAATTGCGGGAGAAATGGGCTTTTATCGTTTTTGGGGGCTAGGTTGGTGCGATTAATATATATCTTTCAAATTCAAGGAATCTAGCTTACAAATTGCAAATATATATGTTTTTATGGATTTACTTAGGAGATGTATCGATATACTCTCGATATACGATATACATTCGTGACGTCATCTTAAAAATTGTGGAGGATTTATAGGATCAAAGTGCGTGAACATTATAATTACTACAGAAAGATCTTTGAAGGAGCTTACAAGCAAGTTGTGTGACTATATATATATATTCTAACTGATCGACTTACACTTTCCAAAATATCGGCGAATATAACATTGATATAAAATTGTTATCGGTCCCAAGGAGCTCATCACAAATAGCCGATTAACCAAATTTAGTTATATTAACCATTAATCAATTTGCAAGTATTAAATTTATCGATTTCTACCCTTTTAGTGGCTGTCTCCAGTTTGTCTGTGCAGTATAATTTCCAATTGTCAAGTTAGACTGACAAAAATAAAGCTAATATACTGTGATACCTTCGGAATCAAAGTATATAAATATTTTCGTGGCTAAAGTCGCTGAAGGTTGAGCTTTGAAAATGTAGGGATTCAGCGGGCAATGTGCCGATAATGCGACGCCATTAAACACATAATAAGGCTATTCAGGAGTGATGACGGAGTGTTGGCTTGGTGCGGAGATTGAAAGGGGTAGGTGGTAGTGTGGAGGGTAGTAGTCGCAACCACGGGCTTGGTCAGTTATATTATAATTATTAGCTTTTGGGTAGCTGTGGCAACGACTTGTCTAGATTACAAACGCGCCTCCCTTTGAATCCGTTTGCACCCTGGCAACCGAGTCAGTCCTTTGCCTAGTATCTGTGTAGCAAATCGCTTTGTTGTGGTCATCACAGGACAGGATGATGTACTCCATTTCATCGTCCTCCCACACATAAATTTGTTCTTTTGTATGTTGAAACATGTGGCTATAATTTCGCAAATCCTGCGCATACTTACAGAAATTAACTGCGTAAATATTTGGTTTTTTTTTTCCTTAAAAAAATAAGTTGATTGAAAAACATATAATTTGTATACTTAAATAAAATGTCATAAATACTGAGTTAATTCTTATAACTTGTACAGTTACATTAAATTAGAAATGTTCTTTCATATTTATACCTGATATAACATTTGCGAAATAAATTCCATTTACACACACTAAAAGTATTTGTAGACATGGGATAAAACATTTTACATTCTTGAAACTTGATTATGTTTTTTACTGCATTTAAATTTGGAAAACCTAATTATAATTTGATAAAAATTATACCTCCAAAATATGATGTGTTAGTTAGAGTTTTTCCAAGTGTTGTCCATAATTGTTGCTAGATGGGTAGTTTTTTTTCTATCTGCATTCACATAAATGCAATTCGTACCAACCACAAACCACTCGGCAGCATCTGGGAAACTCAAGAAGAGTTGGGTTTTTATGGGTTTCTTTTAACGCTATTTAATTGATAAAGTGAATTGTCATAAACATTTTACACAATCTTCAGGTAGAATTTCCCAGTAGCTCAGATATAATTTCGTTTTTTTTTTTATGAAGGTAATTCGGGTAGCTGGAAAAACTCTCTCTGAGATCAGCACAAATAGATACTGATTTGACAGGATGGATGGTTGTCTAGATTGAGGTTTTTTTTTTGTATGCTCTTAAATCTAAATTAATTCGACTTGCCTGCATTTGTGAAAGCTATAAATTTATGGTAAATAGCGTGCACTTATTCTTTGAACGTTATTTTTTGTTTGTTAAGCGTTAATCAATTGTTGACCAGCTGATCAGCTGACCAGCCCAATTACCAAAGCAATTCCACACAACGACTAGATAAAATGAAGATAGACGAACTGCGTGTGAAATGCTGGCTAAGTAATTTGATAGCTTTCAGCGAACTCCCTTCCCCTCCACTCCCCCTCGACTCCCCCTCCACTCCGCAAGTAACGTTAATTCACAAGCCCAACAAACTAATGCGATCTGGTAAGAGAAACAATGGAAATCCATCGCCGAGCGTATAAAATGCGTTTTGTTCTATTTATTGATAGGCAGCAGCGATTCACAATGCGTGGCTTTTGTGAATGTTGCTCCAAAAATGGTATAAAATTACCTTCACTTTACTCACGAACCGAGCAGTACACTCAAAAAAAAAGAAAGAGGATGTACTAAAATTTAGAAAATTGCTTAAAAGTGATCTGAAAATAAAGATATGTTGTGCAATAGAAAATGTATTAATATTATTTATACTTTTCATTCAATTAATATTCAATAATGATAATAATAATAATAATTTAATAATTAATTTTGATAATGTGATAATTTATGAATTATGTTTACAAAATTGACCAACAAATTTTTAGCTGTAAATCGTTTTCTGGATCATTCTAAATCAGCATGGTTTTTTTTTTTTTGAGTGCAAGAACAGCGCAAGAGTAAGTAAATATATATATATATTTATGTATATATATCTTTCTCGCTCTGAATCTAAAGGAAATGTCAATATTTGTCATTACCGCGTGGCGTTTCTTTTTGTGCGTTTTCTAGCGAAATTTCTTTTTCGGGCAGCAGGCGGCGTCGGCTTTGTGCTTTGTGGTTCATTCTGGCTGTGAAATCCTCGGGGTTCGATGGCTCGTTGCGGCTTTTCCTTTGTCAGGCCATAAAAAATAAATATATATATATATATATATATATTATGTGTAATGCGAGTGTGCGAGAGATGCGAAAGAAAAACAAAAGCCGCTCTGCTGTTGATTATATAATGTCCAAAGCCGAAATAAAGACGTAGTTGCAATCGCACTCGATATCAGCTGGCAAGCGGCTTTGACGACTATTTGCTTGCACCACACACACACACACACACACAAATGCACACACGCACACTCGATACCCGTCATTGTTTGCCAGCACTTCACAGTTTTGTGCTCTTCCGTTTCCGATAATCGGATATGGTAAAATTGTTTGGCCGTGGGAGCGACGAGTGCCAAACACAAAAAAATTCCATGTTGACTCAGTGAGATGCTATTGGAAATTCCCAATACAAATTTCATTTCGGTTCCGCGCTATAAATTCAGCTCAAAATGAGCTTATACCTGAACAAAAAAAATAGGGAACAAAATGCAGATTGATTTCAGCAAAATAACTGAAAAGAATAACTTGCGAATAGCGAGAAGTGAATAATGTTATCGAGCTGCCAAAAAAAAAAAACCAGTGATTATTACGTAATGAAATATATATATTCAATGCGTAAGTCAACTGAACTGTAAATGTGATATTTAAATATTTACCTTAAGCCGTTTTGGTTTTGTGGAATTGGCTTTCTGAGGCTGTTCCAGGCACAGGTTCTCTGTTGTCAGCTGTGAAGATCGAGCGATCGATCAATCAATTTCAACGGCGAACTCTTCAAACTCATCAAACACTTGTGTCTGGACCGACCGGGATACGTTGGCAAGTGTTCAATTGGAGGAAAGCAGCACCGTTGCAGGGCCATAAAGAGAGAAGAGACTGAGGAAGAGTGGTAAGCGGATTAGGTTACGGCAGCGTGTAAAGGACAATGAAGGACGAGCAGGCAATAGCAACGGGGCAGGAAAAAACAAAAAAAACTCACACATTCACACACACACACACGCACACACACAGAGAGAGAGAGAGAAGCAATGCGCCAAATTCAACCACTGACAACAATGAGACCGATGCGAGAAGCACAAAAAAGGGCAAGGGATGTAACAATGCGTCGCAGGTGGCGTTGGCAAGTAGTGGGTGAAGTGGTTGTTGCAGGGGCAGGGGCAGGGGCAGGGGCAGTGTTTTAAGGGGAGGGGAAGGGCGCGCGTCATGCGCCAAATGGATTTGCAGCTTGTAATCCTTGTAACAAAAATTCAAGAGTTCCTGTGTTCGTGTGTGTGTGTGTGTGTGTGTGTGTTGGTGTGTGGGTGTGTTTAGTTGTGTGTGTGTGTCATCCATTACATTAAAATGCGGATTTGATTGAGATTATTTTAATGCGATTCTGATTAAATTTTTATCGTTCATTTAGTCAAGTTTTTTACTTAAGTCTTTCGATTGCCACTCACGCTTCCTCTCCCTCTCTCTCTCTCTCCCTCGCTGTGTTTCTCGCTGGGTCAGCTTGTTACACACAATTATGAGAGAGTGGCACTCAGATATGCCGTCGACCAAAAAACATTTGGGGGCAAGTTGCGTCTGTCTCAAGTGCAACTTGGTTGCAACTTCAAAATGCCTTCAGCCATGCAAATTAGGCAAAAATTACGTTTACACTAAAATAAGTACAGTACGCTCCAAGCAACTCACACACACACACACACACAATAAGGATGAGGCGGGATAAAGCGAAGTAGCAGCTGCTTTTGTCGTTAACCGTATCATTTCGACTCCCCCTTTGGCCCTTCCTCCCACCTCACCAAGTGAACTGCTCATAAAACTTAAATGCGAGCAGCGCGGACATAAAATAAAAAGGAGTAGTAAAACCAGAGTGCACTGAGAAAATCAAAGCATGATCAATAAATATATTCAATTGCAACGATTTTTAAAAAATTACATACAAATCAGAGTTGTTTTGTTTTTTAAATTTTCTACATATAAAATACAAAATACATCTTTTTTTTTTTTGCATAATTATTTGTAATGTTTTATGCGAATTTTATTTTAAATTATATAATTTTTGTGTATAAAAAGAAAGTGTTTTTTTAATTGCACAATCAGATTTTTGCCCGATTGTAGTGATTTCTTTTTTTAATTTAAAAAGTAAATAAACAATTCAATTCAATTAAACAAATTTCCATACAATTTTTAATTTATTTAAATTATTGGTTTTTTTTTTTTTTGTGTACAAAGCAAAAATATAAACAGCAACAATCACATTGAGCACTTTTATGGATATGTCATCGATTTTACTGTCGATAATGATGCGGCTCATTTGGCCAAGCAAAATGGCGATTTTATGCGCATGTCCTGCACAGGACGACTACAACAACAACAACAACAACAACAACAACAGCCGGAGCAGCAGCAGCAGTGCGTGGCCTCATAAAACACAGCAGTGGCACACCGAAAATTATTAAATTTGCAACGCCTGCGAAAAGGGTATGCGTGTGTGCGGGTGTGTGTGTGTGTGTGGGGCATATACAAATTAATGTGTCTGTATTGCGAAATCGTAAATAAAATTATTCAACCCAAATGCGTTGACTCTAGGCTTAAAAGGGTATGGAAACTTCGGCGTTTGGGATTTTTTTTATATACTTACAAAATATTAATCAATTTATAGAAATGCCATAAGCAAATGGTTGAGTTTAAATATAATGTACATAATTAAATCAAAAATTTATTAATATGATTTGTTTTTTTTTTTTCAATATATTTTTTAATATATGCCGGAGTGCTACTAAAGAGAAAAATGCAAACCAAACCAACTCTTTCGTCCAATTGGATTGTGATATTTTCTTGTTTCGCCCAAAAGTATGCAGCACAAACTGACTGTAATATTTGGGCATCATCAAATCACTCAGTCGACCGCTGAAAAGTATGCTAGAAAAACTTTGGAACTTGAATTTTCCGCACATTTGAAATGTGAAAGCATTAAAAAGCAACTTAATTAAATTGTAATTGGATATTTTTTGATCTGTGACCATCGACCACAAGCAAACAGCGTGGCGTCTCCAACCGTCAACCACCCTCGCCCCTCATAATGTCGCCTTCATTTGATGTCACTCTTGCTGACACGTGGCAGAGGGGCAGGCTTGGGGTGTGGGGTTGGTTGATATTGTTCTTAGTCTGGAGTTGGGGTTGTCTTGTCGTACACGTGCTTGTCTTTAAAGCTAAATACACGCGTTTCCATAACACATCCCCAGCCTCCGCCTCCGCACTCCACCACCCCCCTCGGCAGTTGCATGGGATGCGTTGTTTATGCAACGAAACTAATTTAAAGTACTTCACGCGGCGGTCGACTAATCCGACGCACTGTTTGTGATAACTTTGTTAAGTTTGTGTTTTTTGTTTTTTGCTTATGTTATTGTTGTCGCATACGGGACGGCAATAACAATAAGCTGATAGTAATTAAATACCACTGACACGTGCCCCACCAACTCCCTCCACCGCACCCATGTGTGTGTGGCCAAAAGATCAAATTCCATTCATTAAAAGTCATAGTTGAGAGTTTTGAAATGGCATTTCTGGCATTTCATGATCCGAAACACTTTAAATTTTGTAAGTTTCCAGTTACTGGTTCAGTGAAATCGCCTATTGGCAATTATTCGATTATTGTAATTACTTGCTGTATATTATTCAAGTTTATTCAGGCGGTTTAATTAAGTTTTGTACTCAATATTAATTTGTTACACGTTCTCTTAATTATACCATTTGTTTAATTTTAATTGCCAGTTTACATTTTTATTTAATATGCTTTCATTATTTACTTAAAGTTCAATCAAAAATTGCCATTTATTGAAATCTTTTGTGGAAATTTTAATAGTGCGCATTAAAATAAATAAAATAATAAATAATAAAATTGCGTTCATATTTGTGTTTATTATTTACACACACACACACACACACACAAACAATCATCCATAGTTGTGTGCGGCTTTTGGTTGACTCGTAGGCATATTCATGAAATTCTCTTTGATGGGGCGCCACACATTGGCCCCGGCTGAGTATAAAGTTGCACAACAAATTTGGCAAAGTCGTTTAACGAATAAAATTGCATTTGTTGACGACTAATTGAAAAACCGCAAAGCTTTTGCCAATGGCTTTTGTCAGTCAGTTTGCTTGTTGGTCAAAATTGTGCATGTGTGCGTGTGTGTGCGTGTGTGCGTGTGTGTGAGTGTGTGTGAGTGTGTGTGTATTGTATGTTTGCGTGTTTGCTTGGCACAATTAAGACTTGGGCATATAAGCGACAAAGTTGACAACATTAAGAACTGTGTGCTTCAAAACTTTTAATTGAAATAATTTGTTTTTTGTACTGATAGCAACAAAACCAACAAAACCAACTTCAGACAGCAAAAACTTTGTTATTTATTTTCCATTTAGTGCCTGTGTTGAGCAAATTGACACTGAGCATAAATTGCTAACAAACATTCTAAAATCCTGGGCCATTATTCAAATAATCAACTAACGAGCCACACCAAAAACTATGCAGATAATGCACAATTTGATATTTGACGAGTGTAGCTAATCAGATCCCATTTAGCAGTGGAGCATTTTTAGCAAGAGAGCAATTAATTTTTTTATTTCTCAGTTTTAATTTTGTTTTCTTTTATTTTATTTTATTTAAACAATGTAGCCCTGTCAGCCGCAAACTTGTAGCAAACGCGCTTAAAGCAAATGCGACGTGCTGCAGCTCCGAGTCCTGTGGTGGTGCTCAAGCTGCTCGAAGTGGTTGCCCCACTGGCTATCAATGTGGTGCTCTTAGTGGACACTTCGTGGCTCTCGCTGCTGCTGCTAGTGCTACTTTCTGTTGTATTGGACACTGTTGTGGACTCCGTTTCTGTCGAATTCCCATTCCCATCGTCCATTGTTGTGGTGCTGGCATTATTGGGTCTCTCGGTGCTGGTCGCTTTCTCCACCACTTCGGCATCGAGAAAATTCAATAGTACATTCATAAATTTCAGTATCGAACCCCGATCCTCAGGGGTAAAGGCCTGCGCATTGGTGCCACTACTTAGCCATGCACCGCTAGCCACCGCTAGGAGTAGCAGCACCACAAGCCGTTGATCCTTGCTCAGGGCTGGCATTTTTATCCTAGGTTTATTTCTTGGCTTGTTAGTCAAATCTTCTTTCTATCTGGCTGCCAACAAGCCGTGATCTATGCATTTATACAACCATCCGCTGTCTGATATCTCTATGCGGAAATCGGGAACCGTCCAAAACGGATGGAACGGACCGTGTGGACCATGCCAAAAATCTGGGTCAGCTTCTAATTTGCTCTGCCCCCGGCGCTGGCTATCAATGAGCAGGTTGGGTTAAGTTATTAACCAGCTCTGCAATCAGTGAATATTCTGAATTGCAGATTGACTACTGAATGAATGCAGCGCATGAGAATGATTATGATTATTATTTGTATAATTAGCTATTTTATAGTAGAGCAAAACTATAAATAACGAAATATTTTTTTTAGAAGATTAAACCCAAAAAGATAAGTCAAATAGAAAACAAATTTACTTAACGTTTGATAAGTAATTTTAGTTTGCAGTGAGTTTTACTTCAACGATTCTAGCTTCGTTTCTCATCTACATTCTACTTTTGAGTGCAATTGAATTTTTCTAATATTTTTTAAATCAAATTTTCATTAGAACAATTTACTTAGCAGTTCCAATTTTTATTTATTGTGTGCCCCAAATGGATTTTAAACCGCTTACAATTTGAAGGGAATGATTTTTGTAAATAGTTTTGTATTTGTGGAGTAAAAGAAAATAAACAAATGTTTCTCAATTTGGAAATAACTTCTGCTCTAAGAATGAAATAATTGTTTAAATTACTTCCAAAGTAAATACTTTAAAAGCCAATACTTGTTTTATTCGTTGAGTAAAACTAAATGTGAAGTTTCAAATAAGTAACTGCATTTTCAAAATAATTTAAAAAAAGAAAGAAAATAAAACTTGATTAAGAAATAAATAAATAATACAAAGCATGATACATTTTTAACAATTATAAAAGTTACAAAACTGTTTAATGTTAACAAAATTATTCGATCGATTTAGTTCCGTTCACTTTCCAATACTCATTCAAAAAAGATTAACAAGAGGTATTTTGTTGGAACACAGAACAAAACAATGTTAAGAGTAGAAAGCGAATTGAATAAAAATGGCCAACAAAAATTAAACAATTATCTGAAACGATTGCGTTCTGCGATTTGGGAGCACGTTTGCGGCATACCAATCATGCCACGAAAGACACGAATCTCGCTTGGGTTGTCGCTTATCAGCGGTGCATTTAGACAAAGACATCGAATCTGAATAAAAGCTTGTGGCAGCAACTGTGACAATATCAATCACTCAATTCGCGATCGTCGAGACGCTTCTCGGGCAGAGGTTGCACAAGACAAAACACACAACACCCAAGTGGCATTGACAAGGACACAATATGTGGCGACTACAGCTGTTCCTCATACTATCCACCTGCTTTCTCATACCCTACGAGGCGAAGCCGACAACCATCACTCGCTCAACGCCAACAACAACAACAACAACAACAGGAACAACAGGAACAACAGGAACAACAGGAACTGCAACAGAAACGCGATTGTCCAACCACATTGGACGTTTGGCGGCCAAGGATCTGGCTGATCTGCTTATGGCCAGCATGCAGGCGCGTGGCATGAAGTTGACATCGAAACAGGAGTTGGCGGTGAAGTCTCTGCGAGACATGGAATCGACTGAGCTGCAGAATGGTGTCGTACTGATGCAACTGGGCATGGATTTCATCATAGATGTGCTGATCGGTAGCAATGATAATGCCAACTGCGATCGTGTCATCGAGAACATTGAGCAATCACAGGATAGGAATAGTTTGACGCTTAGCTTGAAATCCTTCCTGGCCCTGTGCACCTTCAACAGCATCGACTGCTCTCAGAAGCAAGTGGTGCAAATCATCCAAAGTGCGACGGCATCCAAACAGACCGAATCAGACATGGCAATGGGTAATCGGATAACGCGAACGGCCCTCGACCAGGCGACGAAAGCAACTGGAATCAGGGATGATCGGGATTCGGTGGCCAATTTCCTGCAGGCCCGCAGTTTGCACGAGCTGAAAGCCATTTTGAGCACACTTTTGCAGGTGTGCGGTGCATCCAGCGTGGAAACACAGAGTATTGTGCAGAATCTGATTGAAAGTAAGTACCAAGTCAAATGGAGTGTAACAAATCCGGTTAACGCCGCTAGACTAACTACTTTCACAACTAAAAATTGTATCTAAATTGTAAATGTATATTCATATTTTGAGTGGGTCCCATGGACAGCAGCAAGATGAATGGCATCAGCGTTGTGCAGATCAATGCCTTCAGCACTCTGATTAACTCGCTGATGAACAGCCTCACCTCCATTGCCCGTGGCAACGACAGCGGCTTCTGTGCAGCCACACCTGACAGTTGGATTGTACGGCTGATAAACATGGGTGTGGCCAAAGTGATTATTATGGGTTTGATGACGGCCCTCGATAGATCGCTGCCTCCCTCGCCCAACTCGCTCCTTCGTAAGTAATTAGTAACCCAACGTATAACTATATATAACTTACAATAGATATATATATATATATATATATATATACATATATTACTAATAATTAAAATTAATTACAGAGAAGAGCAACGCATTCGCCAATTTGGTGGATGCCGATGTGCCACTTGACAAGGGCGCATCCACATCAAAACGTGCCAGTGGACTCCTCCCCAATATTGGCAACCTTGGAAACAATGATATTACATGTGAGTCTCAATTGCAGATGCAGATTTTTGGATAATTCATTAAGCATTAAATTCGAATTACTCTATTAGCTAGTCCCCAAAGTATCATTGACGGCAATAACAATGCCATCACAAAACTTGATGGTGCTAATGTTCCCGTGGTGGCAACAACGTTTTCTTATTTACTCAAGCTTTTGATTCATTACAGTGGGTCCAAATGAGTTTATCCAAGGGAACGATAATACCATTGTTAAGGTAGTTGATGCTGCTGTTCCTATTGCGGCTGGTGTTGGCATTCTTGATTCAGTGACTGGCTTGGTTTCTGGCGGCTCCAAAAGTACATCACGAGGTGCTTCCAGAGGTAGTTCCGGAGGTGGTTCCGGAGGTGGTTCCGGAGGTGGCTCAAGGGGTGCTATTGCTAACCAATTTGAAAATACCATTGGATGTAAGTACCCTTTATATAATTGAAGAGTTTGGTCTTTACAATTATCTTGTGTCAATTACAGTGGAACCAAAAGAGTTTATCCAAGGGAACGATAATACCATTGTTAAGGTAGTTGATGCTTCTGTTCCTATTGCGGCTGGTGTTAGCATTCTTGATTCAGTGACTGGCTTGGTTTCTGGCGGCTCCAAAAGTACATCACGAGGTGCTTCCAGAGGTAGTTCCGGAGGTGGTTCCGGAGGTGGTTCCGGAGGTGGCTCAAGGGGTGCTATTGCTAACCAATTTGAAAATACCATTGGATGTAAGTACCCTTTATATAATTGAAGAGTTTGGTCTTTACAATTATCTTGTGTCAATTACAGTGGAACCAAAAGAGTTTATCCAAGGGAACGATAATACCATTGTTAAGGTAGTTGATGCTTCTGTTCCTATTGCGGCTGGTGTTAGCATTCTTGATTCAGTGACTGGCTTGGTTTCTGGCGGCTCCAAAAGTACATCACGAGGTGCTTCCAGAGGTAGTTCCGGAGGTGGTTCCGGAGGTGGTTCCGGAGGTGGCTCAAGGGGTGCTATTGCTAACCAATTTGAAAATACCATTGGATGTAAGTACCCTTTATATAATTGAAGAGTTTGGTCTTTACAATTATCTTGTGTCAATTACAGTGGAACCAAAAGAGTTTATCCAAGGGAACGATAATACCATTGTTAAGGTAGTTGATGCTTCTGTTCCTATTGCGGCTGGTGTTAGCATTCTTGATTCAGTGACTGGCTTGGTTTCTGGCGGCTCCAAAGCTGGATCTGGAGGTGGTTCCAAAAGTAGTTCCGGAGGTGGTTCCGGAGGTGGTTCCGGAGGTGGCTCAAGGGGTGCTATTGCTAACCAATTTGAAAATACCATTGGATGTAAGTACCCTTTATATAATTGAAGAGTTTGGTCTTTACAATTATCTTGTGTCAATTACAGTGGAACCAAAAGAGTTTATCCAAGGGAACGATAATACCATTGTTAAGGTAGTTGATGCTTCTGTTCCTATTGCGGCTGGTGTTGGCATTCTTGATTCAGTGACTGGCTTGGTTTCTGGCGGCTCCAAAAGTACATCACGAGGTGCTTCCAGAGGTAGTTCCGGAGGTGGTTCCGGAGGTGGTTCCGGAGGTGGCTCAAGGGGTGCTATTGCTAACCAATTTGAAAATACCATTGGATGTAAGTACCCTTTATATAATTGAAGAGTTTGGTCTTTACAATTATCTTGTGTCAATTACAGTGGAACCAAAAGAGTTTATCCAAGGGAACGATAATACCATTGTTAAGGTAGTTGATGCTTCTGTTCCTATTGCGGCTGGTGTTAGCATTCTTGATTCAGTGACTGGCTTGGTTTCTGGCGGCTCCAAAAGTACATCACGAGGTGCTTCCAGAGGTAGTTCCGGAGGTGGTTCCGGAGGTGGTTCCGGAGGTGGTTCCGGAGGTGGCTCAAGGGGTGCTATTGCTAACCAATTTGAAAATACCATTGGATGTAAGTACCCTTTATATAATTGAAGAGTTTGGTCTTTACAATTATCTTGTGTCAATTACAGTGGAACCAAAAGAGTTTATCCAAGGGAACGATAATACCATTGTTAAGGTAGTTGATGCTTCTGTTCCTATTGCGGCTGGTGTTAGCATTCTTGATTCAGTGACTGGCTTGGTTTCTGGCGGCTCCAAAGCTGGATCTGGAGGTGGTTCCAAAAGTAGTTCCGGAGGTGGTTCCGGAGGTGGTTCCGGAGGTGGCTCAAGGGGTGCTATTGCTAACCAATTTGAAAATACCATTGGATGTAAGTACCCTTTATATAATTGAAGAGTTTGGTCTTTACAATTATCTTGTGTCAATTACAGTGGAACCAAAAGAGTTTATCCAAGGGAACGATAATACCATTGTTAAGGTAGTTGATGCTTCTGTTCCTATTGCGGCTGGTGTTGGCATTCTTGATTCAGTGACTGGCTTGGTTTCTGGCGGCTCCAAAAGTACATCACGAGGTGCTTCCAGAGGTAGTTCCGGAGGTGGTTCCGGAGGTGGTTCCGGAGGTGGCTCAAGGGGTGCTATTGCTAACCAATTTGAAAATACCATTGGATGTAAGTACCCTTTATATAATTGAAGAGTTTGGTCTTTACAATTATCTTGTGTCAATTACAGTGGAACCAAAAGAGTTTATCCAAGGGAACGATAATACCATTGTTAAGGTAGTTGATGCTTCTGTTCCTATTGCGGCTGGTGTTAGCATTCTTGATTCAGTGACTGGCTTGGTTTCTGGCGGCTCCAAAAGTACATCACGAGGTGCTTCCAGAGGTAGTTCCGGAGGTGGTTCCGGAGGTGGTTCCGGAGGTGGCTCAAGGGGTGCTATTGCTAACCAATTTGAAAATACCATTGGATGTAAGTACCCTTTATATAATTGAAGAGTTTGGTCTTTACAATTATCTTGTGTCAACTACAGTGGAACCAAAAGAGTTTATCCAAGGGAACGATAATACCATTGTTAAGGTAGTTGATGCTTCTGTTCCTATTGCGGCTGGTGTTAGCATTCTTGATTCAGTGACTGGCTTGGTTTCTGGCGGCTCCAAAAGTACATCACGAGGTGCTTCCAGAGGTAGTTCCGGAGGTGGTTCCGGAGGTGGCTCAAGGGGTGCTATTGCTAACCAATTTGAAAATACCATTGGATGTAAGTACCCTTTATATAATTGAAGAGTTTGGTCTTTACAATTATCTTGTGTCAACTACAGTGGAACCAAAAGAGTTTATCCAAGGGAACGATAATACCATTGTTAAGGTAGTTGATGCTTCTGTTCCTATTGCGGCTGGTGTTAGCATTCTTGATTCAGTGACTGGCTTGGTTTCTGGCGGCTCCAAAAGTACATCACGAGGTGCTTCCAGAGGTAGTTCCGGAGGTGGTTCCGGAGGTGGTTCCGGAGGTGGCTCAAGGGGTGCTATTGCTAACCAATTTGAAAATACCATTGGATGTAAGTACCCTTTATATAATTGAAGAGTTTGGTCTTTACAATTATCTTGTGTCAATTACAGTGGAACCAAAAGAGTTTATCCAAGGGAACGATAATACCATTGTTAAGGTAGTTGATGCTTCTGTTCCTATTGCGGCTGGTGTTAGCATTCTTGATTCAGTGACTGGCTTGGTTTCTGGCGGCTCCAAAAGTACATCACGAGGTGCTTCCAGAGGTAGTTCCGGAGGTGGTTCCGGAGGTGGTTCCGGAGGTGGCTCAAGGGGTGCTATTGCTAACCAATTTGAAAATACCATTGGATGTAAGTACCCTTTATATAATTGAAGAGTTTGGTCTTTACAATTATCTTGTGTCAATTACAGTGGAACCAAAAGAGTTTATCCAAGGGAACGATAATACCATTGTTAAGGTAGTTGATGCTTCTGTTCCTATTGCGGCTGGTGTTAGCATTCTTGATTCAGTGACTGGCTTGGTTTCTGGCGGCTCCAAAAGTACATCAGTAGGTGGTTCCAGAGGTAGTCCCGGAGGTGATATTTTTGGTGTTGTTACTGGTGGTGCCGGTGGAGGAATCACTGGAGCTGCTCCTCGTTCTCGATTTACAGCCAACAGCTTAGGCAATAACATAAACCGTAAGATTGTATTTAATTAATTTGGTAAGCCAGATATTATTAATTGTTCTCACTCGTTAGTGGGTCCCAATGAAGCTGTGATTGGCAACAACAATAATATACTATCCGTGATTGATGCAGCGGTGCCTGTGGCTCTCGGAGTAGGCCTGCTCAACAATCTTGTGGGCACTGTCACTGGAGGAGGTGGGTCTGCGAATGACATTCAAGTGGTTGATCAACACGACAACCTACTCATGAGGATCAAGGATGATAATGCCAGCGGCTCCATTGGCAACGACCTGTCTCAAAACATTCAAAGTAAGTAAACCGAATGCATCGCCTCAGCTTACAACAACTACATCAATGCATCATATATTGTAGGCGGTCCCAAAAAAGTCGTTATGGGCGACGGCAATAAAATTTTGAAGCTGATCAATTTGGATGTGAATGCGCTGGCTAACATAAATCTGGCTAATGCCATCAGAGGCAGCAGTGGCGCCTGCAATGGCATCGCCAATAAGTTTGCAAACGAGTTGGAGAGTGAGTACTAATTTCCCGATGGTATCCTAGGAATGCCTAATGTGATTGAAACTTGCTTGCAGCTGGACCGGACAGTTTGATTGAAGGTAATCAGAATACGATTGTGACCTTGTTGAATCTCGATCTGAGTGTTTTGGCCGGTTTGAGTGCACTAAATACGATAATTGGAGAAGTGGGCAATGATTGTCCGGATCCGACGACTAGCGAACCACCAACCGATGAGCCACCAACCGATGGGCCACCAACTGATGGGCCACCAACTGATGGGCCACCAACTGATGGGCCACCAACTGATGGGCCACCCACTCCAACTACACCCACTCCCAATAAGTGCTATCGTCGCTACTGTCGCAAGTGGCGAACTCGACCCAATTATATGTGCCAACATTACTGCGGCCGTCCATATGTCTACCGACCCTAAATCACACGGACTTCATGTGAAGTCTGACGTGAGTTCTTGGTAAATCGTGTCAATATACTCTCATTTGTCTCTCTCCCCAATCACCTGCTACGTAATATCGTAAAGCTTGCACCTATTTATTTTACTATACTAAGTGAACTTGTTTGCTTGATGGATTGAAATACATCTAAATTATTTATTATAAAATGAAAAGTTTTCATTTTGGGCGGAGAAAAGGTGGCTCTCGAATTGGTTCCTATAAGGACACGAGGGATTTAAAAATTTAAGTCATGTTCGCAAAGCCAACAAATGAAGTCTGTTGAAAATGTAACAGTTTGGATAAGTGTCCGACTGGGAGATACCTTTTACAAAACAGTTGCTTATAGTTTAACATAATATTTATCACTAATAGTTATAAATTTTTCAATTGTTGTTCACCACTCATCAATCGATACAATTTTTTGGGCACTTAACTGGCATCTTCTTACTCGCCACTCGTTACAAGATCTTCTGTACTCGTCACGCGACACTTGCCTAAATTAACTCGCTCCACTAATGCACAATCGATTTTCTCGCTATTATTGCACTTGTTGATCACTGAATGACCACAAATACTTGCCTTCAAATAAATAACACCCTATTTGCACATAATATTTTATAACACGGTATAAAAGGTACACCAAATGCAATTACATCCAAAACGCAAAAGTTTAGGTAGCAAAAACAGTGGGGGGAAGGCAAAAGTGGGCAACTCGGCATAAATAAAAGATAACATTATTAACACCGAAGCGCCTGGCGAAGCACACCCAGTTGTCAGTTAGACAAATGGGCGTCAGCGTTGACTCAATACGGAAAAGTTACTCTTTGTCAAGCTCACCTCTGACCCCGCCGACCCACCCACTAAATTGGAATGTAGAACGTGCTCACGCCACATAAAATCATAATGAAAGCAATAAAAATATCACGAAAGTTGCTCAAGAGGCAAAAACAGCCAAAAACCAAATAAAAAAAAAAAATGAAACACTGAAAACAAGTACAAACCGTAACAGAATTGTACAAAACAGAGCAGACACTCTTCAGTTTGCCGTCTCGCAGCCATAATTGATGACCTGAGATAATTTGTTATGGTTATGAAACGTGAAACAAATGCCGGACGGAAGAACATACCTAAAATACGGAAATACAAAATATGGAGAGCAATTATAAATTTTAGGCCAACAGCTTGTGGGTTGACTCTATCGCTATCTCTCTCTCTCTCTCTCTCTCTCTCTCTCTCTCTCTGCTAGGTGTGTGTGTGTGTGTGGTGTTTCCAAAAAAGTGGTCCAAGACAATGATGATGATGTTGGCAAGCTGCTAATGATAAGCGATAAGCGTGAACTTTACTGGGTGTTAAATATTATGCGACACCTCTGGGACACAATTTGTTCCATTCAGTATGCTCGAAAAACTCATAATGATTACCCAAAGGCGGCGAATTCAACTCTTGGCAAACATGTTTTTCACTTTATTTTACAGCTTGTAAATTTAAATTTGTTTTAAATTATAAACACTTTGTTATATTGCGACTAACTTAAATTACTATTAAATTCTGTAAGTATGTCATTTAATAAATCATTTGAAAGAATACGTACCATAATAGATGCCTTTCCTGAGTTTATTAGAATGTAGTCTATGTATAATATTGACGAATGATTTTATTCATGTCTTTAATCTAATAATGCATTTTGTAATTTAATGAAATATTGCAAAAGACTTAATACTTAATAACATAAATAATGCATTATTTATTGGGACCCATGACTTTTCGTAGTATATCATCGTCTGCTTTATCCCAAGGGCTCATCAAGTTAATCTTTGGCCATATTTAGAGAGGTAAACTTGATGAGACCTTTGGATAACACAGACTATATACTTAAGACAGAGAAAAGTGAAATCTATAAAATCTATATAAAAGTTCATCAAAGATATAAAATTCTGCAGTCTTGAATCATGTTTTTTCTTGTTTGACATTTACTAAGTTAAAGCTTGACTAAAGCACAAATTTGCATAATAAATCAATAATGTGGCGAAAGTTTTTTATGCGATGCTTTGTATGTGTTTTAGAGGGGAGCATATAAAAATGCAACAGACTTTTAGGCGCAGACATGTTTATGTGTTTGTCTGACAGCGAAGCAGACAAGTTCCGCAACTTACACCTCCCCCCCCCTTCCCCACCACCCATCTCAGCTGACAGTCCGTCTGTCGATCTGTCTTTCCGTTTGTCTGTTTGCCTATCTGTCTGCGACCCTGTTTTTTATGTTTGTTTTTCTGCAATTCTATGGCCCGTATCCTGAACTCAGGTTGTACTTGTGTTGTGGTACATCCATCTGCAAGATTCTGCTTTTTTTACTTCTCTTTTTTCTTTCATTTCATTTTTTTGGGCCCATTCATATACCCTCGCTGAAGGGTATTATGATTATGGCACAATATGTGCAACACATGCTGAAATGAGTATGTGAAGAGTATAATCGTATTTTAAACTCACAAAAAAAAAGAGTAATGAATTTTAATTGTGTTTTTTATATTGGAGGTTAGTCGGAGGGTAGTTCAAGTTGTAGGATATCCGAGTTGAGGTTGTAATCCAGAATATCACAGCGAAGATACACTGCTTTTTCTCTGCTGTCATCAAGTTCCTTTCGCTTTGCTCTCTTTTTATCTATGCATCCCAATGTTATTTTGTTTTTATTATTGTACATAATTTGCACGTGCTACGAATATCTAAAAATTTACGAGCGAGAGCGAAAGTGCACACAGGTCGCATGGGATGGGTGGTTGCTGCCTCTGCAGATGGGTGGTTTTTCTGGCCACATGACACTAGTTATATTGTCTCCGCTCGCACGTCAGAGCAGGGAATGTTGCGAGGGGGAGTGAACCGTTGTCATGTACATTATTTTGCTTTCAAGCGTTCCGAACGAAAGTAAAAGTTACAAATGCTTTAAATGAGTTGAGAGCTAAAATTCGCACCACAGCCGATGGTTTCCTCTCCGCATCAAATCTGCTCCAAGAGTATTTTTCTTCTTTATTTTTTGTCGATTCAAGCTGCCCCCCGGGAAGCAGCACGCTGCTTGGCGGCGGAGGGTGTGGAAAGGGATGTTGAGGATGCTTACTTTAACACGTTTTGTGTCCAAAAATAAATGTGAACTAATGCATTTTTATTAATATATACAAGCGTGCAGGGAATTTCAAGAATCCACATGATCATCATCCTGATGATGATTGAGCATAAAAACCACAAATGTTTTTTAAATGCAGTGCAAATGTGGGTGTTTGGTGTGTTTGGTGTGTGGTGTGTGTGTGTGTGTGTGTGTGTGTGTTTGTGTGTTTGTATCTACTAAGTAGTACGTTACTGACTCTGCAAATCCTGTTAAAATATTTAGCACAGGGCAGGGTACGTGGTAACATCTTTGTTGATGTTGTTTGCTGCTTGTATTAAAATCGGACGAGTTAAGACTGCCCCACTTTGGCACCAGTGTCAGCCACTTTTTGCGATGAGTCAGCAGCTTTTAATCGACCATTTACAAGTCTTTAGATAATCTTAAATCTGGCTATCTCTCTCTAAGTTTCTCACTCTCCCTCTCTCTCTCACTCACTCGCTTGTTTAAGGAGCGAGTTGGTTATTCAAGCGTGTTGATGAACTTTGTATGCCTGACTTACAGCAGCCCTTTGTACTCGTGTTCATATGTACAAATCATCAATTGCATCGACCAACTCATGCACACACACAAACACACAGATACACACCCACTTATCGTAATTTAGTCCTGTCTGGCAACGTCCGCTGTGCGAATTTGCTCAATGGCAAACATCAACAACTTTTGTTCACATCCTGAATTTTTGCATATTTAATTACTGTCAATTGTGTACGACGAGTAAATAATCAACGAGTAATTTACAAAGCAAAAAAATAGATGTCATGGTTAAGGATTTTATTTTTATATTTATTAAATCAAAAATTAATACAATTTAACAGATAATCAGAGAAATATTATAACGAGTAAGCATTAGCGAGAAAATAACTTACAGTTCAGCGAGAGAATCGCACTCGCTGCGATAAGTCAAAGAGAGTATTCCATTTAATTCAAGTTGGCTTACAGATTGTGAATATAACTGGTGATAAGTCGGTTGCCTTGTAGCTATTACTGTGATGGAATGCCGGAGACTGTCGCAGTTTTGGCATACAGACTCGATGGACAGACTTGCAGACTTGGCAGACCTCATTACTCACACGCCCGGCGACTGGCGACTGGCGACTGGCGCCTGCCGCCTGTGGTCCATTTGCATGGCGGACGGACGGGTGCAGACGCAGGCATGTAAATGACCCAGACTTTATTATCCAATTCTTTTCAATGCGCCGGCCGAGAGAGAATGAAAAGGAAAAGCCAAAAGCACTGGCCGAAAAACTAGCAACAAAAAAAAAATAAATAGAAATGCAAAGGCGGCACTTTGCATACTAAGAACCAGAACCTGCACCCCCTTTCAGAGGGTGGTAATGGCTAATGTTTGGGGCTGGGGTTGGGGTTGGTGTTGGGTGGGGTTTGTTGCTTCTATGGAATAAATAGAAAAGGCAAATAACGCGCAGCTTCATTGACATTTTAGGGTTTCATTGTAAAGCAATTTAAATTATTGTGTATAAAGTATTTTTATATGTCTTCCTCATTTGTTAATTCCCTGTTAACAGGGTTAAGGGGTATGCAAAATTTGGCAATTAAGAAAAAACAACATCTTATTTTTTTGTAAGAAATAAATGTATGTGCATTTACTGTATTAAAGGGTATCTGAAGTAGGAAGCCCTATGAGAAGTTGGAGCAAAAAACAAGCAGAATAAACCTAAATTTAATATAAACTTTTGATAAACATACATTTTGCACATATATGCAAATTGTTTCATAACGTTTGGGTATTTCCTAGTCGTGCATGTTAATCTAGAGCACACCAACTCCGCATCTGGCTTTCTTTCTATATTTTGGATACTTAAGCATTCAGGACATCGTGTCGCGGTTCGTGTCTTGCTTCTGATGCTTCTAGTCTAGTCTTCGTGCCTTAAGCCTTGCCTAACGAAGGGAGTGGGTTGGGGTGGGAGGGGGTAGAGTGAACAGCAGGGAGGATCTATGTGGCCCCCTGCCCGACTTGATTTTATTTTGTGCAAATTTTTCAAATGTTATCCTTAATTTAGTTTCTAAGTAGATGCCAGTCACGTACCAGGCAAATGACATTTTATTTGTGGATTTTTATAGACTTTCGCTACGTCTCTATGCGTGTGTGTGTGTGCGTGTGTGCGTGTGTAAGTGTGTGTATTTCTTATATATGTGCATCAGTGGGGGCCAGGGTAGCTCTAGTGCCTAGTGCAACTGGGGGGGTTGATAGCCAACACGGCTTTATATATACTTTTAGATACATATTCCTTTGTATCTGAAGCTGTTCACAGAGGAGGAGGGCATTGACGGGGTGGTGCTTTGGCAAAACCGAAAAATGGGTCGTAATTTGGTTATTGTGTTCATGTGTGATTATATATATATATATATATATGTGTGTATATATATGTATATATATATATATATATATATATATATATATTTTCTCTCGTACTAGGTCGCATGTGTCATTGATGAGTCACTAAAATTATTCACGCGTATATTTTTAAAGGCATTCCACGTTTCAAACGAACATTTCATTCGTTTGAATTTGCAAAAATATTATCTTTTATTTAAATTTCATTATAAATATTTATATATATTAGAAAATGTATTTTTTTAATTTAAAGCGGTAATAAAAAAAATGCATACGGTTTTGGCTATTATTAAGAAAACATTTTTAAATTTCCAAGTGGAGGCCCTTATTTTTAGAAAAACATTTTTGAAATACAGGAACAAGAAGTTTTGTTAAATGGATTTTATTATTGTTATTAAGTATGTTTCTTGTTCACTTTTGTGATTATTACAATTATTATACTTATATCATATTATTATGATTATTATAATTCTTCTATTATATTTATATCAGACTTTTCTATCATAATTTATATTATAATTATAATTGATGTCTGACTTTTTTTTAACGATTATAGCGCATATATATAGCGAATCGAAAAAGGTTATCCACACAATTGTCAGAATACAAAGATTCATTGCAGGACTTTAGGCATCCCTTCGAGTTTTGCCAACTGGGAAGAGATCCGTTAATACCCCGAATCATGTATGTTGCCAAGATAGATGGTTTATACTGTAAATGTTCAAATAAAAGAAAACACACAAAATATGAGCGTATAAATATATTAAAAAAAAGCAACAACAATAGCTGTAAACGAAACGAAAGAAAATTGGGGGAAAACCCGTACGTCACGGAAACTGCTGCGAATTGGAATGAGAGGAGACAGGGAAGAAAATGAACCCACAAATAAAAAAAAAATTACATGCGTCGGGTTGGCGGCATGGGACCAAGTAAGGTGTGCAATATGGGGATGATTCATGGTCGACTTGTGACCCGCAGTCACGTGGATTGCGACAATAACTTGCGCACAATAAAGCAAAAATTAAAAAGCGTTAAGCAAATTGCAATTTTCCGCACTCGAGTAGAGCTCTATCCATATTTGGGGGGCTTGACAATCTTACAGTTTCCAAATATCTGTGGTATAAACGTGTTATATATGCTTGAATATCCTATATATATATATTCTAAGTTGGAGCTGAATCGGTTTGTTATTAACTTTTATGTATTTTGAACAGACTTTATTGATTTCCGTATTTTTTTGTAATATAAAACTCTTTCTGCAAATACAGCAGAAGAATACTGCACAAAAAGAAATGCAACGTCAAACTCTAATAAGAGATAGAGAAAGAAAGAGATATTAACATTAAGACATTGGGGATTCCTGAAATAATCCCCCAGCCCAGATTTAGTCACAAAAAGTCCAGCAATGCTAACAAAAAAAAAAAAAATTTAGCAACAACGAATGCTATTTATTTACGGCATTTTTTTGTACGCTTCGAGACGAATGATAAAATAGAAAGATATAGAAATGAGACTGCCTGACTCTGCTCAAGTGCCGCTATGCTTACCTGTGGGCGTGACAATGCCGCCCCTCCCATACCCTCCCTCCACAGGAACTCAATTCCTGACTAAGAAAAAGAAGGCAAAGACTTCTATGAATTTTTTTTGGTGTGCCATTGTTCCATTTACTTTTTTTTTCATTTTTCGTTTTCTGTTACGGTTTTTTTTTTTGTTGCTCAACTTAATGGCCATTGTTGTTGCAATGTTGTTGCTGTTGGGGTTGCTGGTGCTACTGGTGCTGCTGCTGCGGGTCCCAACAATGGTAGACAAAAGGCGCCAACACTTTTGCATCACTTCGATTGTAATTTCATGCCCGAATTATCCTTGGGGAGACATTTACCCTAAACGAAGGCACACACAACCAAACACACACACACACACACACACACAAGTAAGGCATGTATATAAATTTCAATAGCAAGCGGCGAAAAGCAAAAGTCAAAACTGCGGGCCATACAGGCAAGGAGGGACTTAAGGTATAAGGTGTAAGCTGTATGGGATGGGGCAGTACGTTGGATGGAGTGATCCAACAATACAGGGGCGCACAGCAATTGCAACAGCAACAATAACAACAAGACTTAGACATAGACACACACACACACACACACACCTTTATTATTATTTTTACACTTAACTTCCGGTTTACGCCTATTATGCCTTACCAATCCCCAACCCCAACCCGAACTCCAACCCCAACCCCGAAACCTCATCCCCCAATACAGCCGCCGCAACTTCGGCATCCTGGCATCAAATTACAAAATCCTCGTTCTACTCCAGCTACCTCCTGTTCGTCCTGCTCTCTGCTTCTTTCAGCTCCTTTTCGCTCGCTGCACTCAGAGAAAATACGCAGTAAGCAAATGAAATGAATTCAACCTGAACGGAAAACTAGTATCGACAAATATTCAAGTACTTTATTAAAACAAATATTTTAAAAATATTTAAAGAATGCAATGTATCTATAAGCAATTTTACTAAACTAGGAAAATTAAGTCAAAGAAAATGTTGTTCAAGGCCAATATATGAAAATTTTGCTAGGTTTGTCGAAAACGTTTTGAAATTAAGTAAAGTGCAATTTTCACAATCTTTTTTTTCGCATTTTTTTGGATTTTTTTTGTAGATTTTTCTACAGTGTGGTGCGACACGTTTGCCAGATGAAGTTATTGTCTCTGGCATGTTTTGTTGTTGCCCCTGTTGTTGCCCCTGTTGTTGCCCCTGTTGTTGCCACTGTTGTTGCTGTTGTTGAATGCGTGTTTTCACGTGTTCGTTCCGCATAGTTCCGTTTGATATGCCACAAAGGTGTCACAGTCGACGGCGTTGTCCACATGGCTGCCACAACCTCAGTTCCTCTGTATGTGTGTGTGTGTGTGTGTGTGTGTGTTTACAGACCGTGCTTCCTCTTTTGACGCCAAAAGTTTTTGGTTTTCGCCCCCATCCTGCTGCATACACAGTGCCTTTGGCCTGCCCATTTGACATTGAGATATCTGCTAATGTTCCGGCGTTAACTTATTTCACTTTGTTTAAAACCAAAATGTACAACAACAAATATCCAATACACATTTCTGAACTCTACGAAATTCACATAAGTACCAAGCTGTCAATCGAGCCAAAGTTTGCTTGCTCGACGTAATCTAAATTGGAGAAGATAAGTATATAAATAAAAATGTTCTTCTAATGCATTGATGGAGACACTTCATACAATTTATTTATATATAAACTAATCGCACATTTCTGAAGCTATCGTGATGAAAATCATGTTCAGGTACGAAAATCGATTTGCTGAATAATTAATTCTCATTATGCTCCCGATAAACAACTACAATAACATTTAGTCGGCTTCTAGCATATTTTGTTTGAAATTCGTATGTAAACATTGATATTTTTTTAATTGAAATTTTTCGCAATAAAGCTCAGAACTTTATAAATAATATATTTCCTACTGTTTATGGTCGTAAATAAATGATTGGCCCCAATTGTCTGTGGGGAAGTGCGCAAACCGTTGAATTCCCTGCGCCGGGAGCGGAATTACGTTAAGCGATGATGGACGGGGGGTTTGGGGGGGTGAGGAAAGTCGTTACTCAACTCTCCTCTATTTTATAGTGTTTTTACTTCTTTTTTCCATCGGATTTTCCTTTTTATACTCATTAATCTTGGATACAAAGCGGAGCCAAGCGCAAAGCATGGAATAAAAACAGATAAAATAATACAAAAAATATAAATAAATAAAAATGGCGCATCGCAAAAAATAAATTCGCGAACAAAGATGCCAAAAAAAAACAACATAAAATAAATTTAAATCTTCGCCTTTCACAAGCAAAATCTAATAAAAATCCATTTTATTTGATAACAAACAGCAGCTTGCAACAAGCAGTGGCAGCTACCATGCCACACGTAAAAGAATATGCAGATGCAGACACAGACGCAACAGCATCAGTAGCAGCTGATGTGCCTGCAAAATGGATTACAGCAATTTGCTTTGTTGCACAAACACATCAGAGCATTCCCCCCCCCTTCTCCAATTGTGCCCCCTTGGGGCACCCCTTTCTTGCCTAAGCTTAAAGTCTGCTTTTGACTGCAACACTTTGTGGTAGGTGTATTGCCTGCCGCACATATTATTAATATATGTATAGCTCTCGACTTGGGGCAACTATTAATAGAGTTTTCGAAGCTCGGCCTCAAATTTACATAATCAACAAATAATTATGCACCAGCTGTTGCCAGTTGAGACACCGTTGCCATCGTGCACTGAAAAAAAATTCGTAACATAATTTTGTTGATCTTGCAAATATGCTTTGGCGCTGTTGTAAATCAAGCGAATTTATAAAAGTATTTGTTAAGCACATCGAAAACATTAAATATCGTTGGTAAAACTATTTCAAAAACATCTCGTTCCAATTTTTCATATATATTCGGAATTGTTTCTCTGTGTGCGTTGCCAAAACAGCAGCTCGCACAGCTGTTGTTGTAAGGCAAAAAGTTGCCAGGGCAACACGGCGCCACATGCGGCTCGCTCCTAGAAACAAAACACACACACATTACACACACACACACACACAAACACACACACACTAATGGACCATTGACCCTCATCAGGCAAGCAGAAGCAGCATGCGGTTACTTTTGATGTTGTCCTTGCCCCCAAAATTGGTGGTTGTGGCAACGACGAGGCGACACCTCCTCAGGCCACAAATGATGCTATTGTACATGACAATATGTGGCTGAACCTTAATTTCCCCAATATCCACCCAAACACCCCCCCCCCCCACCAATCCCTGTGTTTGAAGCAGCTGCGAAGTTTGGGGCCGACGAGTTGCTTTCAAAGTAATTGCGCATATGAAGCACTGTGCAAGGGGCAGCCAAAAAGGCGAAACTGGTGACGTTGATAGTCTGACAGTAGCAAAGGGGAGGGAGGAAGGGGGGTGCTAATAAAAAAAAAAAGTGCAACAACATTCGCCACAGCCACAGCCACAGCCCTCAGCTGCCACTACTCAAGTGTAAGAGCAGCCATAAACATGCAAACTCAATTAAAACGGTTTCTCGTTAAGAGCATTCAGCGCCACTCATCGATACACACAGCACACAGCACACAGCACACCTCACCACACAACATCACATAGCACACACACACACACACACACACAGATCGGTCAACTTGCCCATCATAGCATTTGCCTATAACTGCACTAAGAAAAAATTTGTAAACCGCGCCACTTCAAATAAAACTCAGTTTTATATGTTTTCAAGAGTTTTTGGTAAGAAATTTGCTTCGAATTTTAACGAAAATTCAAAACAAAATGCATTTGTGCAACTATTGTTTTTCTGAGTGTATGAACAGTGGACACTTTGTTTGTGCCGCTTGTTATGCGTACACTGTCTGATTTCATTAATTATCGTATGGAAAAGTCACCACCAGGCCGGGGCACATTGAACACCGCATCACAGACAACCCGAAACCATCCAAGTCACCCAATCCCAAACCCCCCATTTGAAGGCCATGCGCTGTCAGCCTCAGCCTTCAGTTTCCAGCCTGTGCCTTCTGACAGAGCGTCAGTTGTTCAATCTTGCGTCCGACGAACCAAACCGAACCTGAACACAACCCAAACCAGATATTTGCGTGAAGCTATTTAAATAATTAAATATTCTGATGGTGATTTAAGTAATATTTTTAAATGTGTGTGTTAAATAATATTATTTGGCATATCATCAATAAATGTTGAAATTCATTTTAAAAACTGTTGATGAAATTACAACTTATTTTTGCATTACAATTACCGTAAATTATTCAGTAAAATGCACATTTTAGTTAGTACAATTATTAAATATTAGTAAAGTTAAATTTATATATATGCATATATATATATATATATATATATAAATATTTATTTTTTTTTTGTGGGTACTTATGACCAAAATTTGCAAACCATTGTAATAACGATAATTATAAATATATCATGAAATTTATTAAGCCACAAAATGAATTTTTGTGGTAGAGAAAAAAATTCGTTAAATCAAATGCCTGAAACAATTTATCAAGTGCAAAACACACAAAAACAAGAACAAAAATAATTACATAACTATATATATATTTGTATAATTATATATATATAACCCATATATATATATATATATAAATAGTTTGGCAAAGTGTAGTTAACAGCAACAAAGTTGATTGCATGGGCCAGCAACGAGAATTCCGAGAAAAAATAAATGGAAAACATGTCGTTCGAATGATGATTGCCGCTTAACTTGCTAGCTGCCCCCAAAACCGTGCCACGTACCAAAAAAAAAAAAGAAAGAAGAAAGCCCCCCTAAATCGATGTTTGGTCATGGACGACTGATTGAGTTAGCCAAACATCGAAGACTTAGCACATGTGGCTAAGGGCCGAAAGAGAAAGAGAATGGGAGAGAAGGAGGGAGTCGCCACCATATGTTTAGCTGCAGATGGTGCACCACGTTGGTGGTGCGTTGGTTTTACGACCATTTGCGAATAGTGTGCATTATTTATTTAGCAAGTTTGCCGTCAATTTCATATCCACATGTTGCTGTTTGTTACTGCCGCTGCATGTTACATGACTTTATTTTTTTATGTGCGGGAGTTACTTCCCTATTCCATGCGGCACTCCTGCCTTTATTTAAGACATGTTCGTATGCTTTTATACTTGATTAAAGCATATCAAATGTCAAATGTCAAACGTCACTGAGGACGACAGTTGTAAAAACTAAACAAAAACGCGGCTTTGACATTCTACGATTTTATGGAGCGGTTGAATGTGTTACACACACACCCACACACACACACTGAAACATACTGACACACACAGGTAAGCAGTTGCCACAACCACCAAAACAACAACAAAGTAGCAGCAACACTCGAATCACCTCAAAGAAGGGATACAAACGAACAACAACAAGAATTGCAGTGTTGCTTCTCGAATGTCTCGTTTGCCATCTCTTTCTATCTCTCTATCTTTCCATCTCTTTCTCTGTATTTCTCTGTGACTGTCTTCGTTGCCTCCCTGTCTGTTTGTCTGGCGACTCAATTGCCAATGACGCTTTTCCTGATGGTTGTGAGTGTTGCGCGCTTTACAAAACGGAAATTGAAGCATAAAATTGCTAAGTTGCAAGCAAAAAGCACCAAAGTCAAAGAGCAGCAACAATCACAACAACAACAACAACAATAACAGCTCTACACCACAAACACACACACGCAAGCTAGCGGAAACAAGTTTATTTAGCGTTGAAATTGTGTACATTATCTTTGGATTCGCAAACATTATCCGGATATAAAGTGCTCGAGCAACAGTAACTAAAATAGCAGAAAACAACAACAACAGTAAACGCGAAACAAAGTGGAATTCGTTCTCACAGATACAGTTATACTAAAGCACAATTGCAAAAAAAAAAAAAAAAAAAAAATCAATATATGCGATTCACATCTATCCTAATCTGGTATGCATAGCTTCAAAACTTGCGGAAACGGAACACAAAACATCTCTTTAGAATTTCAATTTTAAAAAGGGCTCAGCTTAAAAGTATGCAACACTTTTTTTTAGTTTCTGCTCCTGTTGGAGGCGAAAAGTTACAGTTGGCGAATTTTTTGGCGCGCTTTCAATTCGAATTATGGGTTAAATATTATAATAAATTAATGTCAAATATGTGTCGGAACAAAGAGGTAGTTGAAATTAAGCATGGAGCAAAGACATGAAATTAAATAAAAGTGCGCTGCGCAGCTAGCTCAAAATTTTAATTATATTTGCAATCGCAATGCCATAAATTTTCAACACAAACACAAACACGCACTGTGTGCCTCAGCAGCCGCAAGTTTGCTCAGAGGCATGCAACAAACGGCGAAGTGAAAGCACTGTTGGCGATGGTGGAGGGGTCAGGGGGTGTTTAACATGTGTAAAGCGGACAGCAGCAAAAGCAGCAGCAGCGACACCTACGCAGCAGTTACGGCAACCCAAAATATGTGGCAAGATATTTTAATATGGCGAAGGGTGTGGGGTGTGTGCCAAAAAGAGGCGAGGCATAGAAGTTGGGGTGCGCGAGGGAGTCGCTTAGGGTCGTCGGCAGAAGTAAACCTTAAATTAAATTGCAATTTGTGGCTTAATTTATTTTTATAGCACATGATGGTGACTGAGACAGAAAAGGCAGAGACAGAGAGTTAGAGAGAGAGAGAGAGAGATAGAGCTAGGGCGAGAACGACAAAAGTTAAGGCATACTTAGTGGCTACACACACACACACACATCCACACATAAGCACACACACACAGCCAGACACTCGGGTCATGCTATTATTGGAATTTTAATTTTCTATATTTAAAGCTGTCGTGTTCCAAAACAACTGCGTCGGTGACTCTACACTTGCCAAAGGGTACGAATATGGAATGAATTATCTTGTTTGATATAGCCAGATCTGTCTATACATATTTGTTTGAAAAAAAAAACATATTTAAATCAAATTACCATAAATGTCTGTAAGAATGGGTAATCTTTGGCATGCCCCAAACTAAGTTGTTATTTCATATTTGGCTCTGTTTCGGCTTTGACACAAGTAGCTGCTGCGTTGTCCCCAAACTTTAAAATACTGTCTTGTGTTCGGTTTTAGCTGGTTTGCAATTTTACGCGAAGTTACAACGCATCAATCAAAGCGTTTGCTGAGCGTCTGTCTGTCTGTGTCTGTGGTGGCAACAATTTGAAACCAATCCTGAGGTATAAAGTCGAAAATTACGAGGACAATCATCCAATAACCTGCTCAGGCAGACAGACACAGAGAAGGAGAGAAAGGCTTTTGGAATGGGGAGAGCATTGGTGGGGGGGTGTGTGCTGCATATTGCAGATCTAAAGATATGCTCTATTTTTCGGGCTGTTAGCTAGTCAAGTCGTTGTCAGATGTGCACCACAAATTGGAATTGATTAAGAATTATTTTTAGAAGCTTCAACTTTAACTTTAGTGGCACAAATTGTGATTATTCAACAATTTTAGTTAAAAATTTTACTAATTTAGTGTAATTTATAATATACAATTTATTTGATGTGCTTATTGGTAATTTTTTCATCATAAATTGGTTGTCATGAGTCAGGTTCTCTTTGGGGTATTCGAACAAAATTATTGATATTTCATATAAGCCAACAAAAATGTATATTTTCCATATATTCAAATGCAAATAATAAAAATTAATATATATTTATTTGTGGTAATAGCTCAACACAAGCGTTCTGGCAGTGAACTGTGGTCATTACCAGTTGCTATGGCCACAGACGCACACACCCACACACACACACACACACGCACTAACACCTACACCCAGGCACGCACACACAGACAAGCCTTAAGCCTATTATCGCTGCAAGAGGCAAGCGTCATCTTGCTGTAGCTATCACAGGATGACAAGCATGATTCTTACATCTGGCACGAACACATGTCAACACAGTTCTTCTTCTTCTTCTTTATGGTCCATTTGTAGATGTGGCCAACAAACAACCACCTGACATCATGTCAAAACAATAAATTGTGCAACTAATGCGATTACAAGTTGAATAGCAGACTCTTCTCTTGCTGCTCAGAATCTGCACTTTAAATCGCATAAATTTATGTTAAATTATGATGAATTGATTTGCGTCTGGGGAAACTTGACTTTTGGTCGAGAGTCGTCGAGGGTTGTCATCTCATTATGCCGAGCGTTTGGGCCAGAAAGAAGCGTGACAATGAGACAATGTCCAAAAATTTCAAGTTGCTTCTACCCATTCCTTCCTTTCCATTTACACATTACCACACAGCCAGAAAAAAATATGAGTAGATCTTGAATAACATTTTTGGCAAATACTTACAACAAGCATGACTTACCTACTTAATATGACCAGAAGAAGTCTCAAATCGAATCTGCAAATATAATTACTAAAATACGTTTAAAGAGTCGGAAAACTGAAGTTTGAATATCAAACTGATGAGTTGCCCAATAATAAACACAATAAAAAACATTGCGCAAACCAGCTTTAATATGACAAAAAAAGTTGGAATTTAAGAAATTTAAAAATTTTAGAAAAAAATTGTCCTTTTTCTCTCTGTGCACTTCCTGTTGCCCAGTGCATTTTAGTGCGGGACGCGTGTTAGTTGAATTTATTGTGGCTCAGACCCGAAAGTTGCCGTCGGTCTCCTGTCGCGTCATGTCTGAAAGGGTTCCGTGGGGTGCGGCGGGTGCGGCTGGCTTGTGGAGCTGCCCAGCAGCAATTTGCAGTTTTACGCTTACTTAAATTGTGTCTAAAGTGACAAGGGACAAAAAACGGGGGCGCGCACATTGGGGGTAGTTGTGGCATTTGCTAAAATTCTGCTCCCCATCACATCCCCACACCCCCTTTGAATTTCTTGTTCTCCATCTAAAAGGGTTAAAGCGGCATGGTGGCGTAAAAATTTTATTGTTATTTCGTTTTCCCCCCCACTTGTTTGTTGTGGTCGGAGATGCTGTTTATTCAGTTTATTGTCGGCCACAATCGATATTAATATTGGGTATACAAATTGAAAATTATGACACAGCGCTCGACGGGAAGTTCATTTATGTTTTATGGACAACACTGGATTACAAACATAATACACAAGAGGGTTAAACGCACTCAAGGGGTTAATAATCAAGCGTCTGGAAAGCATTAAGGGCAAGTGAGAAGCATTTCGATAGAAGCATTGCAGGACCAGGAAGAAAACCAAGCGGCAAATAAGATTAAGCATGTTTCGGCATGTTAACCGAAAGAAGATAATGATGTTAGGAGAAACGACAAAATCTATTGGAAGAGTCTCTTCGCAAATGCAAAGAAGAAGAAGTAAAGGATTGAAGTACTGAAGCGAGGAACGAATAGCAAACGGCAGATTTTGATGATATTAATGAACAAGATAAGCAAGTCAAGAAATTATTATCTGTTTTATGAAAGCTAGTATTTCTATTTTTATATATCTTGTCTGCATGTTCGAAACATAATGACACAAACAACTGAAGAGCTGTCTGAAAAAAAAAAATTCGATCAATATTTTTAGCTCCACATTTTGCAATTTTAAAGCGTTATTCTTAAAGTCATATCCTCTATTGATTATCTACCAAGAAAATTTCCATATTAAAATCATTTTGTTTTTTGGAAAATTATAGAAAGACATTAAAATGTGGGGAAAACAATGAAAGTGCTTCTGGAGCTATCTGCCATCGGAAAGCCGCATCTTTTGCAAACTAAATGAATGTTGATGCGTGTATCCGCATTCGCAACCCCCCGCCAGCAATTGAATGCGAAAAGCAGACCCTCAACCCCTTCTCCCTCCCTTCGTCACAGACTCACAACCCTCAACGGCGCACATATGAAGGGGCCACCCTCTAGTTTTGGTATGTTATTCGAACTCAAGTCTGCGGCCTGTTTCGTAATGTGATAAGAATGCCAAGAAACCCACCCAAAAAATACAAAAAAAAAAAAAACAAACAAAAATTCAAAATCAAAACATACACTGTACGAAAGTTTAGTACAAAGCATCAATATATACAAGCTAAACTTAAAACAAAATTGGAATTGCAATTGATTTGAATTTGTTTTGCATTTCACAATTTAACTGAAGTAAATAAGTAAAACCCGATTGCAACTAAATCGTTTCTTTCATATAATAATTAAAATCAAAATTTCATTTAGAATATTATTTATGCACACATTTTGTAAGTGTATAGCAACACTCAATTCAGTTAGTCTGCCCTAACCTCCCCCCCCCACACCAAACACCCTTGTGTAGTTGGAATCTCTCAGTTTTCTCTCGGAATTCTATGGTCCACTTTGCTTCTGACTTTCTGAATTTGCATAATATTATTTTCTATTTGTTTTTGTTTGCCTTTCGAGCAAGTATTGTCAATTGAATTTTGACGTTAGTTGAGATGCTGTCATTTCCGCTTACTTCTCTCTCCCCCGCAGCTGTATTGTCATTTTTTTAGTGACTCTTGCGATTTGTCATGCCAACTAAAAAAAAAACTTGAGAAATAGCCGAAATTCACTTCCCGGACGGATTTTTTGTGCCGCATTTGTTGCCTCTCCGGCTTCACGGCTTTATGGTTTACCTGTCCGGCGTGGTTTTATGACCAGCTGCGTATGAGTGCGTCTGGATGGGTTTTGAGGCGAACGCATTGAATAATTGAACAACGATGGTTATACACTCAACAAAATATTTGTCCCATAATTTGCTTTGCTCCATAAACATTGTTTCTATAGTTACAATATAAAAAAATATTTAAAAATTCTGCATTTTTTATTTTAAAGCAACAAGTTTAAAATATATACAAATTTTCTTAATTGTTAAATTTTTCTGAGTGTAGCTTTAATACCTAATAATTGTAAGCGACAATACCAAAAACAAGAACAACATACAAAACTCGAGCGACTTCAATGGAATTTTCTGTTGATATTTTTTAATTTTACACTTGACTGACTGACGCGGAGCAGAAAGAGGCCCCAATCCGCCCCTTTTGCCAGTAACTGGCCACTGTGTTTGTCCTGTGTGCCAAAGATTCGAGCAGGTAATATCTCTGTGTGTGTCCATATAAATAAACTTAATATCAAAATGCAGTTCGCTGCCATATAAAATGTGAATTTTACGAGTCGCTCGTCAAAAGCACAAAAGCACTCAACAAAATGCAATAGATTGCAACTGCCTCAGCACACGAAGCATAAATAATGGCACAAAGAAATGTCTCGGATCATTTTTGGTGTCCCGGCAACTGATGAAAATATTATGTCGGTCCTGCTCACGACTTGGCATTTTTATAAATATGTATCTACATTTACCTATTGCATTTCTGTATTTAAGATAGAATTCAACTTGTAGATAAATAAAATAGTGCATAACAACTCAAATTCAGCTAGTTTACCCCATCAGTAAAATGGTATTTGAATCTGAGTACTAAAGATAATTGAGGAAATTTTAATTTTACAGTGAATAAAACCAAGAAGATTGCTCAATCATATATATATATATATATACTCTCTCGATGCATCATAAACTTCACGAATAATTTGAAATACCCAAAAATTGCTATCAAAGCTGTGTTGACATAATGATTGCAGTCTGCCTGAGATATTGGTATTTATTACATTCCCAACTCTGACAACAATTTTATAGATTTTGAAAAATACTTTCTGCTTTTATTTTAGCCATTTTGTATTTTTTCTTCAGCTTTTTGTAAAAGACTTAAATTTGCCTTGGTTTTTATTGGTAGCTACATGTTGACCACATAGCTCATTCAGCTGTGTGAAACGATATTCTTGGTGGATTGCCAATCTATGCAAATTGACTGACAGCATTTTCATTTGGCTTTGATTTAACAAAAACAACAAAAACAACAACAAAAACAACAACATGCAATAATCTTCATCATCTTATTGCTTACATCTCCTTTGGCTGCAGTCAGTGTTGAACCCATTGTATTTACATAGCTGGCACGTGTACTGAGTGCCCAGACCAATCTGAAAATCGAAATCAGTTAGTAGATACTTACCTAACTAGCACCCACCCCCCCGCCCCCAACCACTCGCCACCAATCGCTCCCCTTCCGACCAAGCCCCTTGTAATTGGCAACGAGCTGCTCTCAGCAGGTTTCCATCTTATAAAGACATTTGCATATTTGCTGTTTATGTTGAAAGCAAGATTTCGTTATTAACATTATTTAATTTGTTTACTTTGCATTTGCTTCAATAGCTTTAACCTTCCGTCCGGGAGGGATGGGTTGGGTTGGGTTGGTGGGTGGGTTGGAGGTGTAGTGATTGAAGGGAAAATAGCGAAAATGGGGCTAAAGTGAAAGTTGCACTCAGCGCGATAAAGGCGAATGCTCAAAATTCTGTTGACCGAAGCGGTTTTTGTGGCTCAATTGGTTTGGGAATTTTGTTTGCTTTTCCGTTAGTGTGAGTGTGTCTGAGTGGTGTGTGTGTGTGTTCCTTTCGTTAATTGCAATTTTGAATGCTGCTGATTCATTTTATTCTCTTTTTTTTCAACTCTTTGTTGTGATTGCAGAGCACTCAGCATTCATCGACTCTCTTGGGCCAAAGAGCTACCATAAATAATACCAAGTAGCAAGTACCTTGTTTTTGTGTTCCATTCAAGTGCTGCTGGTGCTTAAATAAACTAACTACAGAAATAAATAGTTAATTACAATTTATCACACAATTAATGAGTTGCAATTTTATTCATTTATATTTTGTAATTATAATTTGCCTGTTTAACAAACGCAAAAAATTGCTTGAAATAGTTTGCCTGACAAACAAATGTTTGTCAAGTTGAACTGGAAAATCATGAAGTGTCTTAACTAATTGTGAAAAAACCAATTAATAATTAGTGTTAGCTGAAATTCAAGTCTTTAATGAGAGCATTTTTATTGAATTGCATATTCGGCATTTGTCTGGGGATGTTGATTAAGTCAACTTTACTCTGCGGAATTTGTTTGTTTACTTTGTATAAAAATCTGCAGACAGTGCTGAAAGCAAAAACATATTTAACAAGTAAGTGAAAATGAGAACGCAGACTGCTCAAATGTAAAAGTGAAAATTGACTACATATTTTTTTATATATATATATATATAAATTATTGCAATATCCTGCCAAGTAACCAACCCTGTGCGCAATTGCTTTCCCCTTTGCCGTTGCCTTTCCCCTTTGGCCCGCTCTTGTTTTGTGTGTGTGTTTTTTTTTTTGGCCCTTTGATTATCGGCAATCGACCGACAGTCTGCAACCCTTAGCCACTTTGTGCAACTCTTCTTCGGCTGCTTTTCACTTGTGCAGCTTCTTTTTCTTCCAACGCTTTGTCTGACCCATGGAGTGGCGAAGGGCATGGTCAGGGGGGGGGGGAGGGGATGGTGGTTGTATAACATTGCGTCTGTGCGCTGTCTCGTCGCCTGTCGATTCGCATTTTCTTTGAGTTGGGTCCAAGTCCAACTTTCGTTTGGGGCTTTTCATTTCATTTGCTACGGAAGCTGCTAAACGCTGCATCCGTTCGATGCATGTGTGCGTGTGTGTGTGTGTGTAATGGTTGTTGTGTATGTGTGCGTGTGTGTTCTTGTCCAACTTTCACCTGAACGACTGTAATATATGCGTTGCTTGATTTGATTCGAATTGAATTCGTTGCCTCTTGAGTAAGTTGGTACAAATCTCAGTCTGATTTACTGAATAGTTGTTTCCATGTTCCCCAAACCCAAATGTTTTCCTGCTGACCACAAATGATAATTGGCAAGTTATTTTAGCATGTACGCTAGAAAAACTGATTTCTTTTTATTTTGGTTATTGTTTCAGCTTTGGTTGCTCTTAAAATAATAAAACTTGAAACTTAAGTCGAGTCCAGCTCGTAATGGCCGCAAAGTATGCAATAACAAGAAGAAAAAAACCCTACAAAAATCCTCGACAACATTCTTGGCCGGACCAAGTTTTGTCTTCCGCTAGTAGACATACCCTGTAGCCGAACGAATGCCCAGACGAGGTATCGAAATGTCCATAATTATGTTGCTCCTTAAAGTTGGCGTGTCAGTTAGTCTAATTAATACTTCACTCAGTCTCTCCATTGTCGCAGTCACCGTTACTTTGTCCATCTTCTGTGCGTTAAGATTGTTAAATCTTATTTTTGCTCAATTAGCCACATATTTAATAAACTTAGACTTTGCTACCCCCCTTTTTACAGGGAACCTCCACAACAGTAATGTCTTTTGTTTTTGGATGCCATCATTAAATCCAAGCCAAGCCACAAGATCATCTTTGCCAGCAACGACTTGAAATAAGACGTCACTTTATTTTTTTTGGTGCATTCCAAAAAACTTATAGCATACGCTGCGGCATACCGTATTTTTCCTCCTCCAACATCCTTAACTCACTTTCCTCACATACATACAAAAAAAAAAGGAGAAAAGTTTGAAGGAAAAAAAGTCGCAAGTTTCAGACGAAAGTAAAAACACCGTTTCGACAGTCGACAGTCAAAACTTTTTTGATTATCTTAATTGCGATTACGGGACACCGAATACTCCCCAACATCCAACTGCCTCTTCCCCCCTCTCCTCATCCTCATTCCCATTCCCATTCCCATGCAAACCATGCGTGTTTGTAACCCAAAACAGGCAGACAGACAAACAGACAGCCAGACAATCGGACAGTTAGATAAATAGATAGAGAAACTGGGATTGATAGCATAGATAGCGCCAGAGGGGCGAGCGGGGGTGAAATTAGAGTTTGGGGGTTGACTTAGAAACCCCCAAAAGGCAGACGTACTGAAATTAGACGGAAAGCTCTAGACGTTTCCCCAATCCGTACTCCACTACTCGAAATTAACAAGATTGGATCCCTTTCCCCCAAACGAGGAACTCGAAGAAAACAAACAACAACAACAACAAAAAGTGTGGCCAAGCAATGAAAGAAATTGGGCTATCAAAAAGCTGCACAAAAGTTTGACCAACTCTGGCGAAATTCCCATACCCTGTAAATTGATAGCTAGCTGGTTATGCTCTGTTATCGAATTGTATAGCTAATTAATTAATTAAGGATTAATTAAGTCAAATTTATTTAAGTTAAGTAAAAAACTGAATGTAATAAAATGGCTTATAATATAAAAACACTAGTTCAATTTTTATATAATTCATCAGCTTAATTTCTACTTTTACAGGGTATTGAGTAGTCAGGCAACTGTCGAGAGTTGGCATCAGTATTTGTTCGACTCGTAGTCATATAGCCAGTCTGTTGTCCATTTTCTTGCCGACATCCGTTTGGGGCTTAAAGTTTGTGCAAAGTTTTTGAGCAGCATTTGACTGGAATGACGAGGCCCTGTTCTTCGCCAGCCCACCCACCCACATCCACATCACCCTCGCCAGCTCATTTCCTGCCACCACCACCCCGCCCCTCCCACATGGCACACAACACAATTGGAAAATAATCATAGTTTGGCGAAAAAAAAATTCTGATTATGTTGGGGACTGCAAACAGTCGCTTGGGGCGTATCGAGGACCTTTTGGCCAGTTGCAGCTAATCTACTTACAATGTGAGAAATAAGCTAATAGCAGCACGAATTCCCATTCCACCCCCCAGCCACCCCTCGGCACGATTCAATGTGTTGCCTTAGCTGTGGAACTGCCCATAAAAAGCAGTAATGAATCTTATTGATTTTGCAACTCAGCTCTTAAATGCTGTATTTAAATGCCAGACTATTAATTCTATGCCGATCAATAGCCTGAATATCGTTATATATATGTAGAATCTACAAAAAAAAAATTAGTTTTACAATTATTCTTGAGGTGATTTCACTTATGTTATATGAATAAAATCAAAGAATTTTGAACTACAAGCGTTGCGTTGCCATAAAAGTGCATTTTGGAGTCGTCTTCCAAACTTGCTTCGATTTTGTCAGCTTTTCCTGTTATAATTTAAGTATTATTTGCCGTTATCTGCCTTAACGACAGGATAAACCACTTTGCGGCGTTGTGATATGTGCTCCGAGAAGGACATGACACACACACACACACAAGAGAGGGAGAGAGAGAGAGAGAGAGAGAGAGAGAGAGAGATACTGTTGTAGGTTGAGTGAATGGCTGAGTGGAATTTTCTTATTTTATGCAAAAAATGGGCACAATGTGTCATTGCCGACGCTGACAACTTTGATGAAGTGTCGCGTTGCCAGAACCGTCGCCGATGACTCTGGGGTAACAGACACTCTACACTCAGAGAAATTAAATGGCTACAATATATACATATATAGATATGTTAGTTTGATTATGCACATTGTTACATTCTTAAAAAGTATGAAATTCCAATTAAATTCTTAATTGAATTCCGATAAAATATTCAATGAAAGTAATTGACTAATTAACAAATTGAGCAGCGTTTTTATCTGAGTGTATGATTGGATATGTTTGCTGTGTGTGTGTGTATGTGTGTTGAATCAGAAGATGAGCGGGGAACACTGCCTGACATAAAATGTGTAAAATATTGGCTGTCTACATAAAAGGCTGGAATGGGGCATCGCAACTGGTAAAACCTGGGAATTCAATTTATATGCAAATCATATGCAGCCATCAAGACAAATACCAAATAGAAGTGTGTTCTGACACCCACACACACACACGCACACACACTCTGGCTCCGCGCAAGTATTTTCACAATATATTTATTAAAAAAAATATATAATTATGCAACATGTGAGGTTATTTAAATTGAGGCAACAGCAAAAGAACCCCACATTTTCTATGTTTATAACGAATTGGTAAACCAGATGTGGTGGGGCGATATGAAGTGGATTGGATGCTGTGAGCTCTATATATATATATATATATATATATATATATGTATGCAATTCTAATTTGGTGCTTCTCTTTAGCTTAGTTTAGAATTTCATTTAAAATTAAAGACGGCCTGAAATTAAAAAATATCTTTCAAAAGCTTGAAACATAAAACTTAAAGAATTTAAACGTATTTTTATTTATATCCATATTTTTATTGACTTTACACATTTTCACAAATAAATTATAAACTATGCATATTGAAAAGTGTGCAGGGATCTATGTAAAATAGCGAATACCCGCATCGTAATCCTCGCGTACATCGTACGCAGTGGGCGCATACCCTTTGTAGGCACTGTAGCCACTCCTCTCGTTGCAGGCGCATGGTTTCTCTTTGACTATGTATTTCCGATGTTGGTACTTTTCGTTCTCCTCCTCCTCCTCCTCCTCCTCCTCTTCCTCCACTTCGTATGGCTTCTTGTACGAGGGTTCGACATATTTCCGTTTTGGGGTGTAGTCATCGGTGTAGCAATCGTTGGTTTTTTTGTGCTTATGCTTCTTGCTTTTTAACTTGGTGATCTTCTCCTCGAGTTTCGCCACCTCCTTTTCCTTGATGTCCTCAAAGAATTCGAGTTCCTTGATCTTCTTGTCTTCGAAAAGCTCTTTGACCTTCTCAAATTTATTCTCTTTCTTCTCCTCGAACAGATTAAGAAAGTCCAATTTTTTGAACACCTCCTTCTCCGTCAGAGCTTCCAAATTGGGCAGCTTCAACAACCAGGCTTCAGATAGTTGCATAGCTGTAATTTGCAGATTGATAATATTTCGAGCCATTTAAGCCACTTTAAGCCACTTACCCATTGCGGCAGTCAGGAGCAGTATTAATTGTTGCCTCATTGTTGTGCTTCGCGTTTTTGCTTGTCCGTTGGGTGTCTGACTGCTAACTGTTTGCCACTGTCTCTGTCTCTGCCTCTGTGCCGCCAGCTGCATTTAAGCCAAAAGTCTCATCAGCTTGGCCCAAGCTCAGCTCAGCTCTAAGGTGAGCCGGAGCACGTGTTGCACTCCAGCTCCAGCTGATTAGCACGTGTGCATTCATATTGTGGCATGCAGAATATATTTGCTTATGCCTCTTATCGTTGTCACTTGGCTGTGGCTTGTGGCTTATTGATAGAAAGAACCCACCTGTTCAGCTACCCCACCCCACCCCCCATACCCCCCTCTCTGTTGCATACAGTTCAATGCACTTGGCTCTTGCGAAAAGAAAAGATTGATTATACGAAATTGAACTTTTTGCCCGAAAAGCAGATTTTATTCGTATTGTTTCTTATACATCTATCCATATCTATGCCACCCTCTTGGAGGTCGTCAGTCGTCAGTCGTCAGTTTTTTCTGTGTCTCTTGCAATAATTCGTTGCACGAAACTAACTTGCCAAGAGTTGTGAGGGAATCTTTTTGTTTCCCTCATGTTGGAAGTTTAATTGAATGCACCCTGAACCCAGCTCTGAAACTGGGGAGCGGCATCGCTAATTGACTTGGCGGCTGGCCATTATCAGCTTATGGGGTAACGTGTGGCATAGTGGATGCAGAAGGAGGGGTGGGGTAGAGGGTGTTGGAGTTGATGTGTTGAAAGTGGAAGTTAAATTGTATTTGTTTAGTGCGCCTGCACAAGCCACAGCGGCCGGTTGCTGAATGGGGGGGGAGGGGGTGGAGAAATGTGCGCCTGCTTGCAACTCCAACTCAAGCAAATATATTTTTGCCACATGTGGCAGCCTCACGTGCGTGTGTGGGTGTGTGTATGTGTGTAGTGTGTGTCCGTGCATGTGTTTGTTGTTGGCTTGTTTTGTATGGCTATTTGTGCTGAGCAAACAATTTGCTAAATTAATTGCACACCAACTGTTGTTTGCCAGTGTGTGTATGGGTGTATGGGTATATCGATGTGTGTGTGTGTATGTGTGTGTGTCCGTTCTTGTTTCTGCCAGCAATGTTGTTTTTGCCTAAACATAACACTGCACAGCGGATGTGCACTGCAAATACTACAACCAATTCAGCACTTTTTTGCTTGGAAAACAGAAAAGAACATTTTCCAAAACTAACTACGAATGGGTAAAATAAATTCATGCAAATATTTCAAAACTTTGAACAATTTTCCAGCTATTACGAATGTTGCTTGTAGTAAAATAAGAAATTTGCAAAAGCTTCCAATTAGAAACCAATTGCGTAAATAAAATAATCAAAATGCGAATTCTCTTTCAGTAATTAATTATATTTGGTGAGTTTTATATATTTGAAATTAAAATAGCTTTTGACCATTTTCGGAATATTCGCTGTGAATTTCTTTTTTCGTTCGTATAAACATAAATTATGTATATAAAATGGAAACAATTATATTTAGTTGGGATGTTATATTTAATTGCTTGTAAATAGTCAGATGGAATCGTCATATTAATTATAATTTAATCGAGTTTAAAATTACTAAATTCAATAAAATATTTAAATATATTTTGGCTTGATCGTTTGACAAATTATTTAAAGATTCATTTACTATATAATATTACATTAAATAATAGCTGTAAATTTCCGTTAACTAATTGTTTGTAACAAAACTACTAACTTAATACCACATTTGGGCAATTAACGTTACTTAATAGCTTCTACGCACCATTATAATTCAATGCCAATCTTGAACTATCTTACTATATCTTTTCACGTAAACAGTTTTGTGTTAAACTGCTAATTTAATTGCCTAGTTGAGTTTTTTTCCATTAGTTTTGTACTTTGGCTGATATTATCAGCTTCGAATTATTTTAGTTTTCGTTTTTCTGCTGTTCGCAGCTTGCTAATGAATTGTTTAATTATTTTGTATTGTTTGCCAATTTTTTTTTTTAAATATGTTGCTGATGGCATAATAAAGAAAAATCAACATAAGCATTAAATTGTATATGCAAAATTCACGTCAGTTATATTTACTAAAAAAATACAAAAAAGCGATAGATAAATAAATAAAATAAATAAATCAAATAAATTAATAAAATAAATAAATCAAATAAATAAATAAAATAAATATATCAAATAAATAAATAAAATAAATAAATATGATTCAACTCGTTATTATATGTAGTAGCTGTTTAGTAAAAGTAAATATTATGGCAAAATTCGCTGATTGTCGATGTTGCCCAAATTAAGTGGCAACTCTGGCAGTGGTTCCAATAGGGACGGATCATCGAACTCGCTAGTATTATTGTCATTATCGTCATTATTATCATTATCGCCAGGCGAAGATGATGTTGTTATTGGTGTCGTTGCTGTTTGTGCTTCTGTTGTTGTTGTTGTTATTGACGTTGTTGTGGTGCGTCTACGCAACTTACGACCCTTGCGTCCTTTGCGTCCCTTGCGACCCAAGCGATCCTTTTTCTGTTGGATCAGCTGTTTGGCTAAACTCAGGGTTGTCAACTGTCCAAAAACAGTTGGATAAGGCGCCATTGGATAGGGCTGCAAGGTTGTCGTTGTTGCTGTGTTGCTGCTATCAACAACTGTTGTTGAAATTGGTGTTGTTGTTGTATTTATAAACTCTGTTCTAGCATTCCCAGCAATAATTATTGTTGCTGCCGTATTTGCTTGTGGTGTTGTTGATACTGTTGCTGCTGCTGCTGTTGTTGCAGTAGAGTTGCTCAAGGTTGGCGTTATTGTTGCTGGCGTTGTGAAAGTTGCTGTAGTAGATAAGGTGCTCAATTCTGGTGTTGATGTTGGTGTTGATGCTGTTGTTGTTGTTGATGTTGCTGCTGTTGTTGTTGATGTTGCTGCTGTTGTTGTTGATGTTGCTGCTGTTGTTGTTGATGTTGCTGCTGTTGTTGTTGATGTTGCTGCTGTTGTTGTTGATGTTTCTGCTGTTGTTGCTGCCGGTGTCGTCACTGTTGCTACTGTTGTTGTGGAACTTGCTGCTGGTGTCATCACTGTTGCTGCTGTTGTTGTGGAACTTGCTGCTGGTGTCGTCACTGTTGCTGCTGTTGTTGTGGAGCTTGCTGCTGGTGTCGTCACTGTTGCTTCTGTTGTTGTGGAACTTACTGCTGGTGTCGTAACTGTTGCTGCTGTTGTTGGGGAACTTGCTGCTGGTGTCGTCACTATTGCTGCTGTTGTTGTGGAACTTGCTGCTGGTGTCGTCACTGTTGCTGCTGTTGTTGTGGAACTTGCTGCTGGTGTCGTAACTGTTGCTGCTGTTGTTGGGGAACTTGCTGCTGGTGTCGTCACTGTTGCTGCTGTTGTTGTGGAACTTGCTGCTGGTGTCGTAACTGTTGCTGCTGTTGTTGGGGAACTTGCTGCTGGTGTCGTAACTGTTGCTGCTGTTGTTGTAGATGTTATTGTTGTGGTGCTGCTTAAAGTTGACGCTGTTGTACTTGTTGGTGCTATTGTTGAATTGCTCTCTGACGCAGCAGCAGCAGCAATTATCTCGCTTATATTGATTGTGTTTGTCTCATTGAGTCTCGTCTCATTCAAGGATTGCAACGCATTATTCGAGCTGACAATTGTTGCTACGAACGTGTCTGAGTTCTGCGCCATAGACGGCTGACAGCAGGCAGCTGAAAATCATCAATAGTTAGTCTAGTGAATTAATTAGGAGGCCGGATGACAACAGAGTCCCACTGGCTACCACATGACAGCCACATGGCAAACTAATTACCTAATGCTGCTACCACAACGAGTGCAATTAAATGACAACGTGCTTGCAAAATTGGCAGCAACATTATCCGATTTGACATTTCGTTGGTTGCCATAGTTGTTGTTGTTGTTGTTGCTGTTGTCATCCTAGTAATTGCTTAATTAGCCTCCGGGTGCTTGTTGATGCTGCTGTTGCTGTTGCTCTTGCTGTGGCTGTGGCTAAACAAATTTGGTTAATTGAACTGATTTACTAAGTTCTCATCAGATGCAGTTTTATATTGCACGATGCACGGAAACGTGTCGAATGTACGTGAGTTTTGCTATTTACTTATCTGATATCTGTTATATGTTATCTGCCATCAGACATCTGTCAGATGACAATCACATATAGTACAATTGTTGCTGTTGTTTTCTGTTGATGCTGCTGCTGCTGCTGTTGCTTGTCGATTTCATCTTGATACCGGAAATATAACCACGTGTTGGTGGGTCACACCCAACTTTAATAATCGGAAGCCATTTAGACCAAATGTTCTTCTTGGCTGTTTTGCTTGCTGTAATTTTTGATCGTCGCTGCTGCTCTTTCAACTTGGTCAACAGTCACGTAAACTTGGCCAACAGCTGGCAATCATTTGATATGCCAAAAGACACAAACAACGGCTTCACATTGTTAACAGCTGCATTATACGGAAAATAAGAGCAATCATTACCTTTGTCTATATAATTTAATAATCTACCTTTTTTGTTAATTCTTTCGGTATTTTTTCATGCCACGCAAATGTATTATTTCTATCTCTTCCCATTTTGCATTATTCTTTTTATCTCCTTCCCCAACCTTTTTTTGTACTGGCTGGAACATTATACATTTTATAGCATCCAGATAAACAAGTGATTTGAATATAACTAATTTTAAAGTCATCCTGAACTAATAACGTAAACAAATAAATTCTTTGCTAAACTTGAATATGCCTTGTTCTGCTGCCTGATGACAGGGCATAGGGCATGCTATGAATACACACGAAAACAATTTGCACGACGGTTGTTACAAATTTAGTTATTTGAAACAAACGTGACCAAAAGTAAATTCATGCATATTATTAAAACGGAAAGCAGCAAATTATCTAAACACAATAATTAATAGAAACAAATAGGGTGCTCCACTTAAAATATATAGCTTTTTTTTTTAATAAGTATGACAGAAAATTGTGTACAACATGTGGGTAAAAATTAAATATGATTGACTTATTGAACAATTTGCTCATTGTATTGTGAAAGGTCAGTTTGAGATTGAGACAGACAACACTTAACAAAAGAGACATTTATTGTTACTACGTGCTAAATAATAAATTGAGGTAATCAACAGTTTTTGTATATAAGACGGTTAGTTTTGAGCAACAAGTAGACAGTTCAGATTAACAACTTCTACAAACATGTTCAACAAAACGTTCCTCGTGGCCCTCGTCCTGTGTGGTATGTAAACTGAGATTGGCCTGGATATACTGAGGTATATATTCTTAATCCTCTTCCAATTTTGCAGCCTGCTACTTTGGCGCTATAATGGCACGCCCTGATCTTGCGGGCCTGCCAATTCCCGGATTGCCACCCCTACCTCAACTGCCCATAGGCAACCCAGGACTGGGCACGATTACTGGAGCGGTTTCTGGCATCGCTTCTGATGCCGCAGGTGGACCATTGAGTGGCATCACTGGTAAACTTCCAATTGTCGGCAAATGAGGACTGCCCGGAAAGCAAAACAAAACTAAAAATTATCGGCACATATATCAATTCTTAACGAAATATGCTTAAGTAAAACTGCACACAACTTTAATCTATATCTATATATCATTATTAATTGAATAAATCAATCTTGCAATTCCAAAAAAAAACAAAAATATTCCAGCTTCTTATTGAAAAATCAAAGATTCTGAATATTCAGTTTGGAAAGTTATTTATACTAAAAAGAGAAATTTATTTAATCAGCTCACAAAGGCAAATGGTTAGCTTAAGTAACAAAATAATCGAATAATAATAACAACAGGTAATATCTATGTAAACAAAGTGAAATTCGACCCGAATCCACTAAGTTTGCCTAGAAGTCTACATGGAACTTTAAGTTCCTTAAATTGCAGTATATAAAATGATGATTGCGCTTTTAGTTGGCTTAGTGATAAAATTACAATTTTATTTTGCTAAGACTTCACTTACGACATCCAACGACATTATGCAACTTCCAATAGCCCTCATCGCAATGCTACGTGTATTACTGAACTTCCCTATTCCCTATTCAGCACGTAGAAATGCCCATTTTGGGGGTATTTAGGGCAAGAAGCATTTGCTTAATGATTCAGTTGTACATTTTAGTGATCGGCAGTAAGTTTATATTCGACATACTCGTTTCTCATGTAAAACTAAATTGTGATTGCTTTGGACAGTGATGGCAGTCTTGGCCTGCAGCATGGCCCAAACAACAATGGCAACAACAACAACAACAACAACCACAACAACTGCTACAAAAACAATGTCATCAGGTCGTAAGCTTGTGAAGGAGTTTATGAGTCAAGTACATAAGCTAATAGCCAAGCTAAAAGAGGACTTGCAGCAGCTGAACGCAGACAACAATGGCAACCGCATTAGGATTAGCTAAATTGTCATGAGCATAATTTAAATATAAATAAATAAATATAAATAAATAAACTGAAAGATTTGCATGTGCAACAACAAGCTTTAAGCGCCCGACGGCTATGATTGATGTTCATCTGTTAGGGGTCAGAGGTCAAAACATTTTGAAGCCACACATACAAACACGAGTTTGCCACACACACAAAGAGTATAATACAAGTGGATATTCATGTTAACAAGCTGAAAGTCAGATATAGAACTGGGGGGTGGGAGATAGGAGCTAGGAAGTAGGAGTTGGTAGATGGGTGAAGGGGGGCGGGGGGTCTAAGCGTTAAGCGAAATGAAAATTCCAAAAATTATACCTAAATGCAAGTGCAAAAGCAAAAGGCTAAAAAAAGACTAAAAATGGAATTTAATATATAAGAGCCGAATATTGAATGCCGTTGTAAAAGATAATACTATATCAATAGATCAATAAAAAAATCATAGAATATTAAGTATATACAAATAAAACACACTAGATATATATGAAATTAAACATTAAAAAAATAATAATAAAAAAATACAATTTGTTTGCATTTAGAATGAAAATTATGATAAATGATTATAATTAGTAATAAAAAAGATATGTTAGTGCCCTAGAATTGACTGGCAAGTATGGAATAGATAATGTCACATATGCCAACACAAAAGTGTTATACTTACACACTCGGTAAGTGTATGAAAAAATGTGCCAAGAAAATCTTAACGAAATTTCTCACGTTTGCCATAATTACGAGCAAAATACGTGACATGTGTTTTGACTGCGAATTTAAGCTGTGACCCGCAACAGAAGCAACAGCAGCAGCGGCTTGACGAGCTACCCCAAATACCCCAACACCAAGACACTTGCCCCCCCCCCCTCCCCCACGCCCCCATCCAGTACCGCTAAAGCACCTACACCCCGCTCCGAGGCACTAAACTTAAGCAATCTTGCGTTGCGCAGTTTGTTGCCGTCTTAGTGATATCCATAGACGTACAAAAGAAGGGGAGGGGGCTGTTGTGTTCTGTGTGTTTTCTGGTGGTGTGCACACTCCGAGTTATAAATGGTAATACGCTACAGCTCGTATACATAACCAATAAAAATAAAAATCTGTGCCAGCCACGGAAATATGAGGGCGTAACTCGATTCGGAACGATTGTGCGAGTAATTCATAAAAATCTCTTGAACAAATGCTTGCGACATGAATAATGCCAAGATAAAGTGAGAGAAAGAGAGAGAGGGATAGAGATGTAGAGAGAAAGAGAGAAAGTGTGCAAGTTCCGATTTCATGGGCCTTTTTTATACCCTTGTTTTATTTATATATTTGGTTTACTGCCACATCTCTTACATTATTTATAATGCTTTAAAGCCGAACCACAAAAGATTTAGCTTCCTCTTCATTTACTTGATTTCTTGTTCTTTTTCTTTTTTGAACTCGGCAGGAGCAAGACTGGAATGGAAATCCCCAAGCGTTGGCTGTGTGATTGAATTGTTGCCTGATTGACAGTTGACAGTTGAAATTGATTTTGGTGGTGGCTGCCCAAAATACAGCATGATGGGTGGGGGTTTGGGTTTGGGTGGTGGCTACGGGGGTAGATACGCTTATTAATCCCCCGAGTGCATGCGTGCATAAGTATCGGGCAAATGGATTAGACAGTATTATGCCAACGAACTGTAACGCAATATTGGTGAATAATGCAAGGTGGGCGAACGGCAAAAAGGATTTCGACGGCACAAATGGAGCCAACTATTTAATTAAGCTCAAACTTAGCCACCCACTCAGTGTTGAGTTGTGGCATATGGCATCCACACTCTCCCCTCCCCTCCCCTCCAAATCCCACTCAGTCGGCTCTCTTGAAGCGTCTGCTGTATTATGTGACAGTTAATGAACGTCTGCAGCTCTTTGTTGTCGCCAATCAAAGGATACAAAAACCCAAACTGACGTGTGAGCTGCATAGCCAATGTGACTGGACTGGACTAGCGGATTTGGTCCAGTGGTGTGCGGAAAGCTGGTGACTGCTGCTGTTGCCTGCTGTTGCCTGCTGCTGCCTGCTGCTGCAGCTGCCTGCCTGCTGCTGATTGCTGCTGACTGCTACAAAATTGCATTCAGTCCATTGATGGATGACTTAAGTAGCGTTAATCAGAAAAGTGTCAGGCCAACAAGAGGGTTGCAAACTGCAGCTGAGAGAATTTAATTAAGAATGTTCAAGTATTAAGTGCTGAAAATGTATAACTATATAATAATAATATTTACATATTAATTAGATGTTCAAGTATGAACATAAGACGCTGCGAGGCTCAGCTATTTTTTAATGACAAAATATTATACATAGTCCACTTTCAAGTGGCTGCATTTAAATTAAGATAAACAAACATCACATTTGCCGAAGTGTGAAGCTCAGCTATTCTAAGCAGAGAAGACCCACATAGAGTCGCCCTACAAACGCAGCAAAGCTCAGAAAGTTTTAGAATAAACATCACATGGAATCGCCCTAAAAGCGACTCCGTTAATATAAATAAACATAACATGAGGTCGCCTTACAAGCGGCTTCATATGTATTTAGCTTTAAGATTTTTGTATAAAATAAAGAAATGCTCATCAGAGCGATCAGTTCGATTCTAAAAGTCGTCTCATCGTGTTGACTACACCCTATACGTGTTTCACACATTAGAAGACTTTTACTTTGACTTTTATTCCTGAAAAAAAAAATAAAAAAAAAAATAAAAAATATATATATATATATATATATATATTAAAATAGTTTATTTAACTGGAAGAAGTCTTGGAGACAGTTTCAAATAAAGATTACAATTTTAACATAACTAATAAAAGACAAGATATATTTAAATATGTTTTTAAAAATTATGTCGTTTAGGTATGTTTAATTAGTCAATAATTATACTTTGGTCTTCCATCGATTAGGCGCTGAATCATTTTCATCGATTATGTTTTTAAATCATGGAAAACATTTAACCAAAATGCCAAAAATAAAGTGCAAATAGCTGATCAAGCTGGTAAATTGCTGGGCTGGTAGTAAATTGGTAAGCTAGTAGAAAAAACTGCCACACAATTGTGGCACATATACAAGCCACAAAATCATATATTTTCGTGTTGGCCTTGCTCAAACTGCTGGAATGGATCAATCAGACTGAGTCTAAAGTGAGTGAAGCAGAAAAGGTTAACTTGCTTCAACAATTTGCCAGAACAATTTGCCAGGCAACAGGCAACAGGCAGGATGCTGGAGGCTGTAGGCAACAGGAGGCAGAAGGCAACAGGCAGCATCAGGACCAGAAGCAGGAGCTTAGTCGCAGTATCCACAAATAGACGCAAACTCAATGAAGAGTTCAATATGGGAGTATTGATTGCTTTGACAAATCTGAGAGCCTTGTAATTTCCTTACAAAAAACCCTACCACAAAGGCAGCAGGAGCCAAGTGGGGGTCACGAACATTATCCAATTCCTCAGCTCCCCAATGTGAAAGTAATAGAGAATGCTAGGAACAACCATTCAAGACCCAAAAAAACACCCGACAGGAGGCTTCAAAAGCAGTGGGTGGTTTTTATGATGTCTCTTTTCTGTGTTTGTGAGTGAGTGTGTGTGTCTATGGAAAATTAAATTCAATTGTGTGACAAGTTAATCCTATTTCTCATCTTCCAACTTTTATTTAAGCTTCATTCCTTATGCATTACATGCGAGCAAACGACGAGAAGACGAAAAACTCCGCAGTCATGCAGTCAATCAATCAGTCAACCAACCAGCCAGTCAGTCACTCTCCTCGCTCAAGCCCAGTAGTCAGTCAGTCAGTCAGTCAGTTAGATGCTGTCAGAAATATTTGATATGTTGCCAGACTCAACCAACCCGCAACCTGCCAAGCCGAAAAGTGAAAGCGAAGGGTTGCCGCCCGATGGGGAAGCAGATGGTTGGGTGGGAATGGGGCAGGGCGGTTGGATTTCTGGCAACACTTCATTAAACTCATAAAGCAATAAAATGTGCTCTTGATGAACAAAACAAAAGCACTGCCACAACACACAGAGCATCACAGCCGAAAACCTAAAAACCCAAAACACAATCCACCCAATTCGAGCCCACCCACAACAACCACTACACCCACCGATGAGCCTTCAATTGTCTGACAGCTCGACATTGTCTGCTAATGGCAACTGCAAAGCTGTCGAGCATTGAATCGCAACCCATCCCCATCTAATGCCCACTCCTCCTCGCTGCTCCTCCTGATTGTTGCTGTTGCTCTTACATACATCACGTGTTCAGCACAAAACACCCGAAGTTCGTCTCATTATACAAACGGAAGCCTTAAAGCTGCACTCTTTCTATACTTCCCTCTCACTCTCTCTCTCCCCCTCTATATAAATCCATCTCTCTCTCACTCCCTTCCTTTTCTGCTGGTTTATATACGCTTCCCACTCAGGCAGTCGATAATAATTACATTAGTTTTCTTTGTGTCAACAACTTTTATTTCCATTTCCAATTATCGCAAATGCTACAAGGAAGCCATCTTCTAGTTTATATATAGCTCAACAAAATGCTTCTAGGACCGATGAGTTCCCAGACCTCGTCACTTGAAATAAATTGCTTAAATAAATAATAAGAATAAGCATCACACTTTTTCCTTTACAATGGTGTCGCCAAGAAGGCAACAGAATAAGAATTTATAATAAAAAAAAAAACAATCAGCTCGAAAATGTGACTTCAATAACCAATAACGTTTTTTGAATCTTTAATAAGTAAAGAATATTGAGTTATAATATATATAAATTTTAGGTGCACATATATAATTTTACAAGTCTATGAGTACACCTCGCTGATTCCATTAATTGTATTCAATCTTTATCAGACTCGGTGTATCTATGATAGATCCTCTTTTATGTTCCTATCTCGCCGATGAATGTTCTCCGTGACTTCCTTTTTCAGACTGGAAGCATTTGCTACCAAACTACGTATAATAAGTTAAATGCATTTCTTAAATGATATCTGTTTTAGATGCCAGCTAAAATCATGGAACATGTTCTATAAATTTTTATTTTTGTCAACTTTGTGCTTCCCCTCATTGAATGGAGCTCAATTAGCCGCCCTTTGTTTTTGCTCAATTACGGTCATCACCCTCCGCCCCAACCCCCCCTCCCCAACAAAGATAGATAGAATTGTGACTGCTTTAGTCACGCCTCCAGCTAGGCGTAAACAATTACAATATGTCCAATGCGGAGAATATCGATTTTAGTGATGGTTGCGTTTTTTTTGTTATTTCTTGCGTTTTAGTCACGAAGCATTTTAGGCCTTATCAAAGACCTCTGGCAATAACAACATATTCGTTTACCCTTGCAACTGAACGTATTTAATCTATATTCTATATTGGATTTTTGTTGGTTTCTGCATTTTGTGTCGGATTACGCTCCACTCTCGACAAAGACATCATCGCCAGCGTCATCATCATCATCATCATCATCACCATCAAAATTGTTGGAGAATAACAACATTGTCCGCGGCGAGAAGCAGAGCTCAACCCAGTTGCGTGGATGCCCTTATAGATGTGCGCTGTGTATAATACGAGTAGCCGTGATATATCTTTATTACGGTAATTGCTCATTGAACAGGAAATTATTATATGCGTATCGAGAAGCAAACTGCCCAACCGTTGCCCAGCTCAGCTAGAAATAGACAACCATTCGATGTGGAAATGTGGAAATGTGGAAATGTGCTGGAGGGAAGGTAAGCTAAACTTTCAGAATTGGGGTTGACGCTAATAATAATAACAATAACAAAACGTAATGTGGAACAATATTTATATTTATATTTGTTTTCGAACGATAGACAGATGATAGTTTTGCTAATTAGTACTTCTCCATTCTGGCTATCGATCAATTAAGAATTCTTTTACGTCCGGACAAATTTTGTTGCCTTTTTTTTTTGAGAGCCACGCTAAGTCGAATCATAGTCACATCAGATGTCATTGAGCTGCATTGTCGCCGCCGCCATTCTGATTGACCCGGCGAGGATGAAGACGAAAGGAGAACTGGTGCGGCCCATCGCCCATACTTCTGAGAATGTAATGAAATGGTGGTGGACGCTGATCCGGCACATATAGACTTTCCAATGTATATATGTTTACTTGTCTGATCTGCTGTGGCCGTTGTGGGTCCATTGTTTCTTTTTCGATATTATTTGAGCTTAACGTGGAAATTTGGTTTGATTTTGTATTTCTTCTAAATATTGCACTTGAATTTGTTGCTGTACTCGAATTTGGTGGTTAGTTTGTTGAAAAAAAAGAGTTCAGAAAAAAAATTTTACTAAAAATTTACGAAAAAAATCTGAATGTATCTAAACTCTGGAATGTCACTAGTTCAAATCCAATGGCTTACTTCGATCATTTTATTTGTTGCAAATGTGACGAGTGACTCATCGAATTTTGTGATTTCTAAGCCTTAAGCCTTAAATTGAGATTTTAGCCCAAGGCTCAGTAAGCTTCGAAGATGGGAATCCTTTAAGAACATTTTTAAACTTGCTGTTATTATCGAAATTTGCAATTTCTATTCTTTTTGCGCTTCCCGTGGCACAAGCAACGAGCACCTTTTCTCATCCAGTTAACAATTTTGGAATACGAGCAAAGACATGCAAGTCAGCAAGCACTGACAATCCCACTTGAAAGGAAGACACTTCTAGAGCATACACACATTCATGATAAGCCCATGTGCTCTGTAATATTGATTTTCAACACTTTGCCGACCAATGTTTTACTACTCCATTGACAGCATATTCGTATATGAGTCAACCTATTCTTGGTGAGACAAGTTTGCTAACCTTAATCAAAATGCACACATTTGATGCATATTAAATTAGACCTTTCAGTCTTTTGATGGGATGTCATTTGTAATTTTTTGGTGGCAAGCAAGTCGACAGCAGTTTGTATCTTACATGATGGTGTACTGAAGATTCTGTCTAACCTGTGTTCCTCACAAATAGCAACATGGAAATGACTTAAAAGCGAAACGACAGCGCATTAATTAAATCAGTTTTAATTAATGCAAAATGCGAGTTTCAAAAGACGTCGCTAGACGCAACAACATGAAAAGCAGATTGACTATAAAGGGAGGGGACGTGCTGGCCAGAGTTAGGAGGAAATCTACCCAAACCTGGAAAACTGGCATTTTAACACCACTCCGCCCCACCCCACCCCACCCTGCCCTCAACACAACAAGAACAACCATATTTTGTTGTCGCATAATTACAACTCAATTGTAATCCAATTTTGGGCAGGCATATAAATCGGATTTCCTTGTGACAAGCGACGCCAGCCCTTCCACCGCCGCACGCCACCAAACCGTCTCCAACCGTCTCCCCAGTTAGCCCCAACGCGCAGCCACCGTGCGACAGTACTGCGTTCTGCATGTTCCTGACAGCGGTGTCTGTGTCAACTTTTTTTGGTGTCAAATAAATAAACTTTTGACAGTCGGCAGACAGACGGGCAGGAGATCCACCTTGCCATTCCCTTCACGATTTCAACCAGCCCCCCCTCATTTGGACCTCTGTCGGAAATGTAAATTAGTTTGTCAGCGGAAAATTGGAGTTTGGGATCTGGGAATCAGTTGGCAAAGAGGCGTGTCCAGCTGCAAATGCCAGAATAACTGTTTTTTCATTTTTTTTTTCATTTTATTTGTTTTGGCAAGAAGCTGCAAATTAGGTGCACATGCTCAGACAAAATTAAAAAAGGTAACAAAAAAAAGCGAGACGTGTTTGCACTAATTTGGCCACAATCTGCAGCTGCGCATACATGTGAATGCCTCAGCCTGCGCCAGTGTGTGTGTGTGTGTGTGTGTGTGTTTGTGAGTGTGTGTGTTTTTGGTGCGAGTGTGTGAAGAAAACTCATCATAACTTTCTTATCAAAAACTTCTTTTGGGCAATGAGTCAGGCAGAGACACCCGGGACGCCAAAATAGGCAAGTAACACATAAAGCATTTCACGTTTAAAATATGCAACTGCAAAATACCCTGTAATAATGACAGTAGAGAAGTTATTAATATGGCTTATTTAAAACCCTTTGTATATTAATTTGATTATATACTACTTATATCCTATCTGTCTCATAAATATGGCAATTAGAACAGTCTTACTTGCTATTGCTATAACTATATGGAATAATGTCACATTATACATGAGCATAAGTTGTGAGATTTACGATCCCTACGAATCCACATATATAGCCCTTTAAGTCTGCTGCTAAAAGGTATTTGAAAACAAAAAAAAAAAAAACAAGATACAAAATGCCTTGAAAACTTGCTATAATTACACTGCCTTCGAAGCCAGCTGTGCGTATGCATACGTCCATGTTTATGTATGTAAGTGTGTGTGTGTGTGTGTGTGTATTTGTATTTTCCCTAAACTAAGTTAGAAGCTTTACACACACACACACACACTGACTGACTTACTGGGATAACATGCATGAACAGTAACATATGTTGGACTTTGGTAGAAAACTTTTGCCAGCTTTTTGGATCGCTCGCGTTTTTGGCCATGATGCCCGTTGTTTTTTTTGTTTTATTTTTTTTTTTTTCTTTTTTTGGCAAACTCGTTCCTATAGCCAAGAAACACTCTGTCCGCTCCCTGCTCATCCTACGCGTAGCCGTGTGCGGAACGTGTGCGTTTTGTGGTTGAGTAAACGCGCTGCATGCAACAGCTGTGACACACTGCCTGCCTGCCTCAGCCAAGCTAAGCCAACACCTACCCCTACCCCTACCCCTACCCCTACCCATCAAGCTCCACACAAAAGTTTTGCCAACGCTCAAATTAAAGGCACAGAAACTGATATCTCAGCTTTGGCTTATTGTTTCAATACTCGAATTCAAATTGAATTATAATTGCTGAGCTTTTCTCATGTTAATTACATTTATATATATTATATCATCAAAATGTCCACTTGTCCGGATTTTAATACGATTATCTTATATTATTTAAATAGCTTCAAAAAAGTATAGATTTAACATATATATTATATAAGCTGTCATGAAATGATTATATCCTATATATATTAATTATTCTTTCCAAATAGTCTGAATGAATTGAAGCACCTTTGTCGTATTAGATGGATAGTTATTAATATTATCATTACTCGAACATCAAACATTTTTAAAGAATTGGAAAGAATACCCTGGAATTGTCTAATTAATATTATTTTTTTTTTTCTTTTTGATAACGAAAGTGAAAATGATTTAATGGGGAACATGAATATTTAATCTTCTTAATTGGGCATGTTAAGCAAACAGAAGCGCAGCTTTAATTAATAGCAGTCCTCGATTGATATCGTGTTGTCGCCATGGATAGCTATCGGCTTACAGGAGAGAAAAGAGAAACCCACCCCATAGTCCTGAGCAAGGGCGGAACACTTTCAGACAGAGCTGTTCCCACTTTCTCGTCTCTAAAGTTGTAAAATGGCTTGCAATTTTTTTCACTTATATAGAGATTTATGCTGATAAGCATTGATAATTTTGAAAACATTTTGTAATCAGCAAAATGGAAAAAATGCGAAAATAAAATCAACTTGTATGTTTCCAGTAAAAGCGGAAAGTACACAAAGCAAAGCTTACAGCCTGTGTGTGTGTGTGTGTATGTGAATGTGTGTATATGTCGTTGGGTGAACTTAATATCGAAATAAAATGACGTCAATATATGATAACGAAAAACACGGTTAACAATGCCAACACGGGAAACGAGTAAAAAAAATGCACGAAATCCTTAACCTAACTTTTCAACTTTCTACTAACGTGCGCCCAGTGAGATGGGGATAGGGAAGGGGGTGCAGAGGGGCAGCAAAAATATATGCCTAAAAATGAGCTTGCCAAAAATAAATATGGCAACAAAATGGCAACAAAATACATGGCATTGGCGCCAAAGGGGCGAACTGGGGGAGTGCAACAAGGGATACCTAAAGCCGAAGACGGTTTAGCGTAGGAGTAATGTGAAATGTGCAAGTGGCGGAAGGGGGTGTGGATGGGGTGTGGATGGGGTGTAGTTCAATGTCTGAGCCTGTGAGCCATGTGAATTGCATATGCCGAACACGTATTTGCGCTATAATTATTTCGTACGTGAGTACTGCGCTTAACTTGGCCCGGAAAGCCAGCCGTAGCCTCGGTCCCCGACTCAAAGACAATGCCTTAGACAGAGACACAGAGACTGACACAAAGACGGCAAGAAAGAGAGAGAGACAGAGAGACAGAGAGAGAGAAACAAGCAGCTGTCCTCGTCTGGGTAGACAAAAAGATGTCGCCAAACTTAAAGCCTCAGCTAAATCCATACGATAAATTGACTTTGCATCTAGCCAAGAATTTGAGAAGTGTGCGTTAATAAAATAAATGTATGCTAATTAATAAAATACATAAAAATACATTAATTAAAGCGAATTGTTGTAGACCGCAAAGCTTCTCACTTGTTGATTTTCGCTCCCTTAATATAATAATTTCTCATCTGTTTTATGAAACTCATTTTTATTTGTATCTTATCAGTTTTCAAAGTCATATGAATTATGTTGGAAAATTCACTTAGCCTGTTGAAACTTGGGAAAAAGTTAATTTTTCGTAATCTTTTTTTAAGAGCAGCAATAGGAGGAAAGAAGTCTTTAAAGTCCTTCCCTTGATTGGGAAGTGCCGAGATAGTGAAGATTATGGAAGAAGGAAAGAAAAGTGAGCATTGCAATAATGCACGCAGAGTGCGACGCCACCAATGGAGGCAAAGGGTGATTTCCAATGGGCAAACAGAAGATAACACTCAGCTCTGAGGCAAAGTCTGACAGCTGGCAGACAGACCAGGCAGAGCAGCTGCAGCCAAGCGCTCATCTCTCCGGCTTAGCTCTACACATGCAGGGTGCATTTTGCACCTGGACCGAGGCAGCTCCCATAAGAAAATGCATATTACTAGCAGCTTAAGTTACAGTTACAGCTGACAAGAGATTTGCCGCCAAACAGCAGCGACCTGTGCAACACTAACAGCAACAACAACAGGTAGCTTTGCATAGTTATTTGTCCGTTTTGTCACCGCTAAAAAAAATTGGACGCTTTAAGTCTCAAAGTGAGATGAGCTTTGCAGAAAGTTGGAACACGTCCAGTTTTTAAGAGTAAGCAAACTCGGCTAGATCAGCTATCTCCGGGTGTGTTGACTTAAACTCCGCCCGTATACGGTACTGATTCCAAAACAAAACTAGACCTAAAAAAAAAACTACGCAAAGACCAACAAACGAAACAGTTGGCAGGCAAAATTGGGGCTGCCGCATTTTATATTGATTTAAATATTCAAATAAATAATATATGATATTCAAATTAATTTTCATATAAATATATTTCAATTAATGGACCTACAACTTAAGTACTTAAGTACTAAAAGTGTTAACATTTTTTGCATAAAATGTCCTATGCGATTTGGATGTATTATGGCCTAATTTTATGAGCGCCCAATGGTTCCGTATTAGATTACATTCACCGACTCAAATAAAATATTGGCTGCGCATGCGCGAATCCATTGACGAATATATAAATATATAAATATATCCCACGTCGTTCCAAATTAATTGTGTTCAGTAGAAATAGTTCTGGTGACACCGTAAGAAATATTACGCAGCATTAAAAATATATTGCGATATGATCTGCCGTGACACATAACACAGAATCATCATAATATATATATATATATTATTTAACAAACACACTTTCGCTAAATTTTATTCTACAAATCAGAGCAAATATCACGGAAAACATATTTATCTTCTTGGCACGAAGCCACACCAAAATTTAAGCTCCCCAAAACCAGGAACTGCCTCACTTTTTGCTCCTTGTCAATGGCACAATTCTCCCTAATCTCTCGTACTCCCTGGGCCTTTATTTTTCTCTTTTTGGTGATGGTAGGCGATAAAAGCCTATTGATAAGTATGCAAATGCAACAAAGAGTATCAAACTTGTAACTATTCAACCTGATTAAGTAAAATATGAAAAATTCCCATCACAGCTGCGAAGGAGACTTGCCCAATTTGTGATACTATCTACTAATCTGTAACAAGTTTTATTGGCCAATCTTCTCATTTTTCACAAACAACACATTTGGCAAAATTAAATTTAGTCTTGCACTCCATAAGGCAAATTTTTTTTACAATAATAATTCTTTTTCCCTTATAATAATGTAGTAAAACATAGTTTCTGATTTTAGGGTTTCCTTCTGCTGGATTTGAGGGAGCGAGAGAGAAAGAGAGAGAAAGAGAGAGAAAAGCAACTCCACATGCAATTCCATAAATTCGTACAAAGTAAACAAGTTTGATTATATTGCATCGACAGAGAGAGGGGGAATGAGAAAATGAGAAAGGGAGAGATAGTGTGGCAGAGATACAAATATAAAAAGAGAGAATGTCAATGGGAAATGTTGCTGTTCGGCAGAGTTGGGTTTGTATTCGTCGCCGTTGTTGTAATTAACAATTGCAATGAACATGAAAATGGAAACGAGACGAGAACTGCACTGGATTCGGTATCCAGGAAAGAGGAGGTAAGAAGTAATAGGTGGATAAACCCCTTTGGGGTTTGTCGGGTAAAAGTTTTTAATAACCCGCAACAACAACGAAGCAGGGCAAACGCTATGAAGGACAACAACTACTACAAATAATGACAACAACAATAACAATTACACTACACACACACACGCACACACACACACACGTATGCACAGTAACCGCCAGCAGCCACAATAATGACACACAAAACTTTTGACAATGTAGTCGTGCGTGCTTAAATCCCAAACCCCACCACACCCGAACCCACCACACCCCATGGCCAGTTCGCATTGTTGCTGGCCAACATTGGCATGCCTGACGCATCCGCAGCCTGATGCCCGAGCGGAAAAGGATTTCCAGCCGCAATGAAAACAGCTATGAAAGCCACAAAATGTGTGCTGTCTGCTGCACGAGGCGTGTTGCATAAAGGGGCGTTGCTGGGGTTTCAGGTGGCTGGTGACAATGCGCTGTAAACATACGCAAGCAACATCAAATTGCTGACCACTCAGACAGACACGCACACACACGTACTCCTACACCCACAGTGCTACACTCAAAATAAACATATACATTGAACCATATACATATATATGGCAACATATACATCGAACCGAAACAAATCTCATTAATCAAAAAAACACACAAAACTTTAACGCGTCTTTGGGGTAATATAAATAAATATATATTTACAAAATAAACCAATTTGAAAAAATTAAATTTCTATTATATATAGTTTTGCAATTTATTAAAGTGATTGGAATCTATTTCATATTGACTTAATTAAATATATATTATTTAAAAATTAATAATTAATAAGTTTGTATCATCTGTGAAAATATCAATAATAATAATAATCAACATGATATTAATTTCTAAAATTCGCCAAACGCAACTCGACCTAATAATCAAAAAGTATACTTAAAAAATTGTTATTTATCTGTGCGGTTTTCTTCATCGTGGGATAGTCATTTGTTTCTTCTGACTGTAGCAGCACAAACTGGAGGGGGGAGGAGGCGTTGGATTGTATTTAACTGGGTGAAGAGGGTGTTGAAGAGTGTTGTCAAGTTTGAGGCAATGTGTGGCATCGGCTGGATGAATGGATTGCATTCAATCGCAATGAGTGTGTGCTACAATTGAAGCGGTTTCAAAATAAACGAATGTGGCTTATTACACCCACCAACACACCCACTCGCACACAAACACACACACAAAAACACACCCACAAAAGCACACACACAAAAACACACACAGCAGCAGCGGGACCTGAAAACCAAAATAAATGTAAAATTGAAACTGACATGCTGTGACTAACTGAGCGACAGAGATGGAAGAGAAAGAGAGCGAAAGAAGGACAGTGAGTGAGAGGGAGAGACAGCGAAAGCTAAAACAAAAGAGGGACAGAAACAGAGAGACAGAGAGAGAGAGAGAGAGAGAGAGAGAGAGAGAAAGGGGACATGCATGATCAGACCTGGATGCTCGACGGTGAGCCATAAAAGCTTTTCAATGCGGTCATCACACCAACAACAATTGGTACACATAGGTCAGGTACAGTGACAATTCGTTAAGCCGAACAGTAACAGAAACATTAAAAACAATTGTACAACGCATATAATTAAATTAAAGTTGCATTATTTATGATGTATATTTGTATTATGTATATGTGTATTATGTATATACCTAAGAAACAGTTATGGAAAGGGTGTTTGGGTTAGGCGGGTCTTTCTAATTTAAAATGCCTCCTAATTTTATAATACCAAAGTAAGAAGATTTTATCTCTCAATACGTACCTCTACCTATATCTAAATATAAGCGTATTTTTCTAACTTTGTGTCTATTTCCATCTCCATCCGTTTTTCTATGAGCAGAACCCGTCATAAGGGAATAGTTGCTGCCTACAAAAGGGGATGACAGAAATCAGATAACGTCTTGACACCTAGAGGGCGCCGCTTCACTGTCTGCGTGGCACACTTACCGCTTGGAGGCATTTAGACACGCTTTGATCACAAGTCGGATAATCAGATTTTAAGTGGTATTTCTGCGTTCATTTTGGGCGTGTCAGAAATCAAGTAAAAAATGTGAAAGCTGCTCCCGCAAGGAATGAGAGAGAGAGAGGGAGAGATATTGGACTGAGGTAGTGAATGAGGCATGTGGCATGCCGCACTCGAACGGTCTAATTTTATTAATGTTGCCAATTTTGAACGGCTTGCAAGCTTCCCCAGCGACCCCATCCTTGAATCTAACTTTGACGGTTCATGAACAGGTAAAGTAGGGGCGTGGCAAGCACAAGGATTGGCAGACGATGTTCGTAGAGGGTTGCATTGCGTACGCACGCAATTAAATATGAAATATTTAAGAGCTGCCCGACTTGGTGGTAGGGCGAGATTGGGGTTGCCGAGGGGAATGAAGTATAAAATCAGTGGCGCAAGGGGGTTCGCTCAACTCACTTGCCAACAAATTGTGGAGCAACCAAAGGCGGGTAAAAGGCAGTAAGGAGAATGTGGATGGGAGGGGTAGCAGGAGGTGCGACGTTGCGTCAAGAGTAATTAATAATTTTTAGGCCATTCAGCAGAAAGATGGAACATGGTGCAGGTGGGTGTCGAGGGGCTGGTATGCAGATGGTAGGTAAAACTTTGACTCGAGTTGATTAAGTTGCTTTTTAATGAAGTTCAAAGTGATTTTACCTGCAATTACTGCCCGACACAAAAAAGAAGTCGGCGAGAGAGCAAAATTTGCGTTGGCTGGATGGGGGAGGGGGGGGGGGTATAATATAAATGGAATTGGAAAATACCACCCAAGCGTCTGATTGATGCCTCTAAAAGCCAAGCAAACGAGACACAATTCAGCAATTGACTTTTTCAATTACAATGACTGTGACAAAACAGTTAAGCATTCAACTTAACGGCAAGTCATCCTGTGTACAGATCTTTGGTGAATTCTAATAAATCATAAACCTTTTGCAAACTGTGTTTCTGTGATAGGAATAAAGAAAACGCCTCTAATAACTCAATTTAAAGAGATCAATCCAAAAATTTAATATAAATTTATATTTATTTAATGAAATAATAACAATTTCTTAAAAGGTGGTTCATCATCTTTTTATATACATGATAGAAAAACCCTTCCTTATTTTTTTATAGCAATATATAATGAACAGTCTACATACTTACTCTCTGTGATAGAAATAAAGAAAACGCCTCTAATAACTAAATTTTAAGAGATCAATCTACAAATTAATATAAATTTGTATTTATTTAATGAAATAATAACAATTTCTTAAAAGGTGGTTCTTCATCTTTTTATATACATGATAGAAAAACCCTTCCTTATTTTTTTATAGCAATATATAATGAACAGTCTACATACTTACTCTCTGTGATAGAAATAAAGAAAACGCCTCTAATAACTAAATTTTAAGAGATCAATCTACAAATTAATATAAATTTGTATTTGTTTAATGAAATAATAACAATTTCTTAAAAGGTGGTTCTTCATCTTTTTATATACATGATAGAAAAACCCTTCCTTATTTTTTTATAGCAATAAATAATGAACAGTTTACATACTTACTCTCTGTGATAGAAATAAAGAAAACGCCTCTAATAACTCTATATTAAGAGATCAATCTAAAAATTAATATAAATTTATATTTATTTAATGAAATAATAACAATTTCTTAAAATGTGGTTCATCATCTTTTTATATACACGATAGAAAAAACCCTTCCTTACTTTTTTATAGCAATAAATAATGAATAGTTTACATACTTACTAACGCCTCTAATAACTCAATTTTAAGAGATCAATCCAAAAATTTAATATAAATTTATATTTATTTAATGAAATAATAACAACTTCTTAAAAGGTGGTTCATCATCTTTTTATATACATGATAGAAAAACCCTTCCTTATTTTTTTATAGCAATAAATAATGAACAGTTTACATACTTACTCTCTGTGATAGAAATAAAGAAAATGCCTCTAATAACTCTATTTTAAGAGATCAATCTAAAAATTAATATAAATTTATATTTATTTAATAAAATAATAACAATTTCTTAAAGTGGTTCTTCATCTTTTTATATACACGATAAAAAAACCCTTCCTTATTTTTTATAGCAATAAATAATGAACAGTTTACATACTCCTTTTTACTCCTAAAAATCATAATTTTCTAGGTAGAAGATATAAACAGAATATTCACCTTTGATATTACATTTATTTATTTCTCTTTTATAGATAAATTTTTTTTATAGATACAAAATGTATGAAAAATGGCAAGAAACTGTTGCTTTCATGTATCCATTTCAATTCCAGGTGTTTTTCATTATTTTTTTAATTTTATTAGTGCTGCTAGTCAAGGGCATGTACATCAACGAACGTGACGTATAAGACCTTTGTTGAATGCCTTATACATCGCATCTCTGGTCATACGGTCCACAACCTGCTCGAAATAGTCAAATTTCAACGTCAGCTGATCCTTGATGTTGGCATATGTCATCGGTACTCCCTGCTGCCTCATAATGTTGAGGATGTCATTTATCATTGTTTTGGATGTTGGGATCGAAGGGACTGGCATACGATAGCCCCTTCGATTGGATTTAATGCGTCCAGAATTACGGAAGCCCAAATTGGAATTAACATTGAAGTTGGAATTGTTATTGAGTTGTGAAGATGTTTGGGGATGTTGTTCGTTCTCAAAAGTTGACAAAAATGTATGTTGCTGCTGCTGCTGTTGCTGGGGATTGGTTTGTGTCTGTATAAGTGACAGCTCCTGCGGGTTGGGCTGCTGTTGAGCATAGTTCAGCAAAACGTATTGCTGCTGTTGCATCTGCAATGGATGTGATGGTTCCTGCTGTTGAAGTTCAGATTGCCCAATCAGCTGCGGCTGTGGCTGATTGCAGTTCTGCTTTTGGATGCCATATTGCGGTTGCTGCTGTTGCTCGTTGGTTAGCTGCAATTGTTGTTGTTGATGTTCGTGTATCGGATGTATCTGTTGCAGATCGCAGCACTGTTGGAAATTGTTATTGTTGCGTACAACATACTGAAGATTTTGCTGCTGTTTGAAATGTTGCTGTTGTTGGTTGTTGCTTAGTTGCAATTGTTGTTGTTGATGTTTGTCGATCAGCTCGCTCTGTTGCTGCTGTATTTGGTTTTGCGGTTGCACTTGCAGCTGCTGTTGCTGCTGATTATTGATCCCTTGCCAATTGTTGTGATCACTGGGAAAGTATTGATATTGGTGCTGCTGCTGCAATTGCATTGCCTGCTGCCCGCGTTGATATTGTAGTTGTTGTTGCTCCATTTCCTGCCATAGTTGCTGTGGCAATTGCTGCTGCATTAGTTGTTGCTGTTCGTTATTGAACGCATTTGGAACTTGCTGCTGTTTGAAATGTTGCTGTTGTTGGTTGTTGCTTAGTTGGAATTGTTGTTGTTGATGTTTGTCGATCAGCTCGCTCTGTTGCTGCTGTATTTGGTTTTGCGGTTGCACTTGCAGCTGCTGTTGCTGCTGATTATTGATCCCTTGCCAATTGTTGTGATCACTGGGAAAGTATTGATATTGGTGCTGCTGCTGCAATTGCATTGCCTGCTGCCCGCGTTGATATTGTAGTTGTTGTTGCTCCATTTCCTGCGATAGTTGCTGTGGCAATTGCTGCTGCATTAGTTGTTGCTGTTCGTTATTGAACGCATTTGGAACTTGCTGCTGTTTGAAATGTTGCTGTTGTTGGTTGTTGCTTAGTTGCAATTGTTGTTGTTGATGTTTGTCGATCAGCTCGCTCTGTTGCTGCTGTATTTGGTTTTGCGGTTGCACTTGCAGTTGCTGTTGCTGCTGATTATTGATCCCTTGCCAATTGTTGTGATCACTGGGAAAGTATTGATATTGGTGCTGCTGCTGCAATTGCATTGCCTGCTGCCCGCGTTGATATTGTAGTTGTTGTTGCTTCATTTCCTGCGATAGTTGCTGTGGCAATTGCTGCTGCATTAGTTGTTGCTGTTCGTTATTGAACGCATTTGGAACTTGCTGCTCATGAAACGTCTGATTTAGTTCCAGAACATTCCCCATCGACCCTGGTTTTTGCAGCGTCTGGTTCGATATATTGTGCGCGCCACCCAAAGTTGCACGACCAAGCGGAAAAAAAGCTTTGGCGATTGGATTAAGACTGCTTTTTTGAATAAAATATATTCTGCCTTCCATTTTGCTGTATAAAATGTTTTTACTATGTTGACAATTGTACAATCCAATATGCAATGTTTTGCTACGATGTGACATAAATTACAAAGATAGGTATAGAAAAAAATACGGCTCAATAATGTATTTTTTAGTATATAATGTTGAAAATAATGTTATTTTACATTCAATGCAACCGTGCATCAGTAACATAAGTATGTTAAGTCCCATATGATCGATAGATTTAATGTTAATTGACAGTCTTGAATAAACTTTGTTTGAGTACACAACGTTGGTGGGACTCAGTTTTATTTTCTTATCCAGGCTTTCCCTGACGCGGGGAAAGGATTTTCGATCCAACATATGATATATATACACATTATTGATTAATTAAATAATATTAATATCACAAATATTATTAATTTTTTGAGATATTTCGAAAAAAAACGCATTCAACATTTCGATGCTTAAAATAGGTTTTACAAATAAATATTTATATCAGCAGTTAAGATTAATGCCATAAATTTGGTTTTAACTAGATATATCGGCTATCTTTAAATCAGCAACAATAAAAAATACAAAATAATGAAATCTTTAACTTTTGCAAATTATATTTATAGTTTTCTCGTTGCAGTGTTGCAAAATGCCACAAGCAACTACCTCAGTCGAAAGCACTTTTGGATGTTTTCTGAGCCACTGAAACTTTTTGATGCAAATAATGCATTTATTTGTGTGCGTAAGTGTGTCGGTGTGTGTGTGTGTGTGTGTGTGTGTGTGTGTGTGTGTGTGCCCCTAGAGGACAGCCAGAAGAGAAATGCCGCTTGTTTGTTGCTAGGGGAAACTTTGCCTCCTGATGGTGACAGATGGCCAGAGATACGGAGAGTCCTGACAGACACCGAGCCTGACGTTTATCCTCAACGCGACTAATTGGAGCTGCTACCAAGTGGGGACAATGGTGGTCCTTTGGCTTGGTGGTTGCACAAGGCATATAAATATCCATAAATGCTGAGCAGCCGAGAAGGAAAACACTTTCCGCACAACAACAACAACAACAACAACAGCCACAACAACAACATGAATAAAAAGAGAGCTGGTGCAAAATGTTTGCGGTTGTATTTCTTTCTCAGCCCTGGCACTGACAATTATTTACACTCAAAAGTTTCACCCAAGTTGCCAGTTGGCAAATGCACAGCAATGAAGTTGTTGCTGCGGCAATGTCCTGGCCAAAAACAGGCGCCGCACAGGATGCCATGACATCAGAGGCACACATAAACAGGAACGGGATCGTGTTCTTAAACAGGTGCAGGTGCAAGTACACTTGGAAAAAATAATGGCCCACAAAACTAATGTTTGTTACCTTATTGTTTTTGCAAGCTTTAGCAATATCGAACACGCAAAATTGGATTTCTACAGTTTTGGAAATTTACTTCTATGGCGAAATTGCACAATTTTGATTATATTTTGTTGTTTGAGTGTAAAGCTGCCCACCTGGCTTCGCGTGCTGAAGTTGCTGCCTGCTGCCAAGTTATGGGTTGCGACAATTGTAAAAATTATTCAACTGACTGGCAAATCCTGGCCGGCTTGCAGGCAGGTTACCTAACTGCCTGGCTGGTTGTCCTTGCAGACAATTAAGCAGGAACAATGCAGCACAAGTCTTACAAATGCTCATGCATTTGCCACTGCGAGTAACTATTGCAACATCCACCCTGCAGCACCCACCTGGCACCGCCTTTAGCCAAGTAGGTGCTTGCCACTCGTGTGCATATCCTGTCAGGATGTGTTAAGCCATCGTTTGGGCTGCCACGCCAACCAAGCATTGAACTTCATTGCCGAAAGTTTCCCTCACTCGTCAGCTCGAGCTCCAATTGGAGTTCAAGTGATGAGCACCTAACCTAAAATAAACCTCAAGCTAATTTTAATCACTTAATTGACCTTTAATAACAATGCAGTATTTTATATCTGTATTTAATAATACATTCTTTTCATTACAAATTTCATTTGTATTTTATTTATACTGTTTAATCTGTCTTAATCGGTTTATAATTTTTAATTTGATTACCGTTTATCTATTTTTTCATTTATTTTGTTTATCCAATGACATTTCATATTTATAATAATACAATTATCTGCTGAAGTATGGCCTGATAACGGAAATATTAAATTTAATGTTGCTCTTTTTATCCATTGCTCTTCCACGAAAAAAAAGAAGCCAAATCGCCAACACTGAATGGTTGTTGTGGGGCAAACAGGATGTTTCAGTTCAGCAAATCCCAAGCTTGGTAGCTTAAGGATGTTCGAAATTATACCTCCACTGTATGATTTACTTAATAACAATGACTGTCACTTAAAGAAAAAAATGTGTGAATTTCAACAAAAAGAGTTCGGGTTGCGTTTTTAGCTAGGCAGTTAGGTTATTGTGGGCCATACGCTCACAAGGCTGAAGTCTAAAGTGACTTTACTCCTTGTACTGCATATCATGGTTTAGCAACTTCAGATGGCGGCGATGATAAATCGTTCCCGAGCGATGGGTGGCCATGCAAATGCGACGCGACAATTCGTGTGCAAAACTGGTCCTGCGCAGATTGCCATCGCCAGAGCCATCGGTCACATAGGAGCGCATGGCAAGTCCTGCAAATAAAGCCCATTACGAAAAATAAAACGATCACAATTATTTAGCAAACATTTAAGAATGTTCAAGTTGTTGATAATGATAAATACCACAAAGTTACTAGTATTAACAAGAATTAATTGTTAAAAATTTATAAACTTAACTATAACAATACCATTTGCCATTCCTTACCAACTATGAAAACCCTGGCCACATCTTTGAACGTAGGCTTGAGCAACATTATGCAAATTCTTGTTTATTCGAATTATATAATTTCACTCAATATTAATCAATATTTTTGTATATAGTATATAAATTATGTATTTTCTTTGATTTTTTTGCTGATTTCGCTTAGTTTTCTAAATTTCTCTATTTTGTTTATGGCTGAAATATGACAACTTTACCCCTGCTATACCTATTCCAAAATTCAATGATTGGCATTATGACACTGAATTCAGCTATGAATGCCAAACAATTACCAAACTGTCCAACCCCTTCCCTGCCACTCGAAATTCACAGCCTTCACAGAATAGAGCAAAAAAAAAATTTACCAAAATTTGTACACACACAGCAAAAATTGAGTATATTTGCACAACTTTCTGAACATTTTTTAATGCCCTTTCTAGCAGGAATTCGAATTTTTAAAGCATTCCATAAAGAGCCGATTGGAATATGTGGATATGATAACTCTCAAAAAGATCAATTATTCAAAATATATATTTATATTTCGATTGAAAAATTAATGTGTCTCTTTATATTTATTAAACATTTATGTTTATATGTATTATTAATGCTGTGTAGTTTCGACTACTTCTACAAAAGCATTGAAAACCCGCTTTTAAACTGAACTTAACAGATTCACAAAAATGCAAATAATACTTATTAACTTTTGTTAATTTCCATATGCAAAAGGGTATTTGAACTCAACTAGTTTCAGTTATCTGTATTTTCTAGTTTTTTTATTTTGTTTTTAATTTTGTTATGTGTGTGTGGGTGTGCGTGTGTGCGTGTGTGGTTCGTTATGCAATTCTACAGCTGTGCCAAGTTCATTTGCCATAGAGTGAAAATTCATGAGCATGCCCCAGGAAACCAGATGACGAGAATGATGATGGCACTGATGACAACATGTGTGCCTAAGCGCTCCAAATAAACTGCAAACTGTTTCGCGCTGCTTGGCACAGGTGCTGGAGCTGGACCCATTGGCGCTGTCTGTGTGTAGCTCTGCCATTGGTGTTGTGTGTGTGTGTGTGTGTGTGTGTGTGTAGCTCTGCCGTTGGTGTGTTATGTGTAGCTTAGCAATATTGCGGCGTTGCGACTAAGCCTTTGTGGGTCTCTGTGCCTGTGTGTCTGTGTTTGGTTCTCAGTCTTTGGCTCTGTTTGCCTTGTCCCTGCGGCTGCGGCTGCAACGCAGACAGCTGCTGCAAACAAATATACTTAATATGCTCCTCCTCAGATGCAAACAAGTTTCGCGTACTAAAAAATGATGACCAACCCGATTATTGCTATTTTAGCTATATGATATAGTAGAACGATGTTAATAATTTTTTTTTTTTTTTTTTGCTGAAATTTTGAATAAATTATATCTATGTTACCTAACCTAATCTTAAAAATAATATACAAAGTATTATTAAATTGTTTTAGTCACTTTTATAGAGTGTGTTATAGTGTGGCAAGTACTAATACTTAATTATAGCTGCCTTAGGAACATTTGATGCACTTTCAGAGCCATCAACATTAACCAGTAATAACAGCTGGCTGGTGGAAAGATATTTGCGTGAACTTCGTTATGTGGAATTGGCCAAGTGCAGTGATTGTCCATTTTGGCGCACTCGAATATTGTGCATGAAACCACCCTCTTTGGCAGCAAATGGCCATTGAATCATTGACCACAATAGAGCCCCAATAAACAGCAATAAAAACCAAATCCATATTCCGTCTATACAAATGCATTCATTCTCTGGCTGTGTTGTGCAGCTCTCGATGGTTTTGGACATATGCATAGCATACAAATCGATTGATGTTGATTAGCATAAATTGTCTGGACCACATTGTGCAATGAATAATTTTGGTTGTGCCGACACTGACTACACAGAGTGAGTGAGACAGACCGGAACGCATGTGCACTCCATTGTTGCCACATTCAGCCCTAATGCAATTTTGTTTTGCTTAATTTGATAGACGTTGTCAGTGGCCAGTTGCTGCACGCATTGATAATGCTGCCCGATGTACACATGACAGCCCCCCTCAGCCACCACTCACACATGTCTACTAAAGTGGAGGAGACACCGAGCACAACTGGTGTTGGCAGAACGGCAACGGGGGCCTAGACATATATAGACATTTGATATTGTGCTAAATAACTGGTATGCGAGAGCATAACATTTGCAGTTTTGTAATTACAACAATCGTTATTTATCTAAGAGTATTTTTACTAATAATTTCTACTCTTCTTATTATTGAAAACTATTCTACAAACATTTTTCCCTAACTAAAGATGCGTAGTATGAGTCAGTTTCATTGGCAACAACTTAAAGTGGTTAAAGATTTCTTCCAACCATAAACCCAACACACCCACACACACCCACACACACACACACAGAGAGTGTGTCTCTCAGCTAAACATCAATAGCACTCACGCCCCACAACGAAAATCTTATCAAACTGACATAATTTTCATTATGTTTTGCACTTGCACAGCTTAGCCTAATGTATGCCAGGCGGTGCGGTAATTTGAGGGGGTTTGCCGGGGCTTGCAAGAGGAGGTTAATATATAGGGTGTCTGAGTGGGTGGTTGGTTTAGCTACCGCCCGTTGTGCGCCACAGAAAAATGCTCAGAAATAGCAGAAAACAATGAAAATGGGGAATTTCTGTGTTCATTTTATTTATTTATATATATATATATTTTTTTTTTTTTGGGTTGGGGCACCTTATACGCATTACACATATGTGTAGCGTGTGTTCTAATCTGGCCGCCAATAACTGCAAATTAGATTAGTGACGCCTACAGACTGTGCCAGTAATACAACAACAACAACAACAACAGCAACAATGCTAAAAGCAACAAAAATCTGAGCACATTTCGCTAAAACATCATTCGAGAAACACGCAACTTTTTTCGGCTTTTATTTTACTCATCGCGTGCTCCGTTTATAAATCTAGAATTGAAGAGGAAGCGCAGTATTGATGTTGTGGAGGGGGGGGGGAGAGAGAGAGAGAGAGGAGGAAAACAAATCGACACTCAAACTACAATCCCAGGATAGCAATAGATAGACCATAGTCCATTCACAGCAACAACAAAAAAGCACAAAATGATGGAAACTTTTCCGCTTTCAGCTGCCACGGATATTATTCGTATCCTTATTATTTGTGTGACCAGCTTCGATTTCAAGACCAACCCAGTGGCGTCTGATTGGGGGATTTTATTCTATAAGTGGAAGAAGTCAGGTTAATAAAGCAATTATTAATAATTACGATGTTTAAATATAAGTAACTAATATTAAAAATGCAATGTTTGCCACAATTAAAAATTAAATTTGGGAAAAGTTCATATTGAATTTTTTTCACAGAGTATTTCACAGACATGGCATTTATATTCTTGATCAAAATCAGCATCCAAGTCAACTTTAGCACTCGAATGTGATTGACAAGAATTCATACAAAATTCATGTTTCCCAATTTAAATGTATTATAGCATAAACACAAAATAATGCTTAATCTAAATGTTATTTAGCCCCCTTTCACTCCACTCAAAGCAACACCACTGTGTTCCGTTGCTCCAATGATGAAGAGGATTGGGATATGTGGATGGGGTTGGAGATTTTGATGTAGATGGAGATGGGCATTAAATGGCTGATGTCAGCGTCCGCGTCCGCGTCGCCAACGCCAAAGCGACGCCATTGTGGTATTGTATACTATGTTAGAGGAGTCTGGGGCCAGTTATTGACCAGGCAGGACGACACTTATACGCATCATTGGTGCCAGGGAGAGGAGTGCGGAATGGGCGAATGTGGGAAGGCAAATGGTTGTATCGGCAGACGTAAACGTAAAATGAATTATATGCGATACGTTCGTATATCATTTGGCCAAGATGTTCGCTGCTCCTTTGCCTGATTGCAAACAATAACTCTTGGCCAAGAAATGTGAACGAGGGAATTGATGGAGGTTAAGTCGCCGTAAAAATTCCGGTTAATTGCTTGGGCGTGTGTGAGTGCCATTTTGGGTTAACAGCAAGGGAACGTGGTATGCAACGGTCTTCGTGGTGATTGCAATCTTTCAGCAAGAGCTGATTTTAAATGTTAGCCAGACACAAAACACACACTACACATTTTTGGGACTTTGCCTAATCACTTGCGGCCGACTAGTTCGACTTGGTTGTGCTTCCAGTATGGTTGATGATCTTTTTGGCCACTTCGGGAGTGCGCAACTGTGTAGTGGTTGGCAGCAGTGTCAGTCATAATTAAGCCGACCAAAGCAATGCCCACAGTCAAATTATATCTGTACGTATATTAAATAAATGAAAATGCAAATGGCTACAAAACTTTGTTGGTCTGTCAACTAAGTTTGCTAATCTGGTCCGACAGCTGCACAAATGAAATCGGAAACCACCAGAATCTCGAACAGTAGTAGCCACATTTTGTGTTCATGCTAAACTCAGAAATGACTGGCAGTAAAAAAGCGAATAGAACACCGAACACTATATTCCCTTGGGTATTCGTTCCTCTATATGGCAAAATTAAAAATTTCCCTTCGAGGCAGATGGGTTAATTAGCCCGCTGAACAAAGATCGTGCTTCGAAAATAAAATGCTAATGCTTGTTCAAACGTAAAACATAAAAAATTTAATTTTTTCCTAAAGAAAAATATGCTCAAATTTGTAAATGAAATTATTGATTTGTTCTAAACAAAAAAAGCTTCTTCTTTTTTTTTTTTAAAAAAAAAGAGCTTGCTTATTAGCCTTCTAATTGTGGCCCAAAGTCGTAATTTGACGGCTTATCATGAGTGGTGTCTGTTATGCTGCTGCGAACACAAACACATACACACACACACCCACACACACACACCCACACACACACACACACACACACACACACAGACACACATAATACTCAACTGCGTAGCTGTGTCAGATGTAAGTGAATGGCACTCAAGCTGATTTCAATCAGGCTGCGGTTATTGTGTAAACGCATCGTCGTCCAATGGAAATTTGCAGTTATCTAACTATCCACGTGACACGTGGCAGACACAACAAGCACAACAATAGCAAAAACAACAACAACAACAACGACAACAACAGCAACAATGGACAACAAAGACGTTCATAGCAATGATGGTGCCCAGTCTTGAAGTTTCCAATTCCCCAGTCAGATATCAGTCCTGTCATTTGCTCGATATGTATCTCTATGTCTATCTCTATCTGTATCTGTATCTGTATCTGTGGATCTGTATCTGTTTCTGTTGTATCTGTCGCGCCCACGTTACGCTTTATGCAAATTCCGAGACGTGGTGGTTTCCATTCGGTTTCAGTCGCCAAATTGCAGTCAACAAACACATCTTGTCTATGCCGGTTTAGACTTTAACTGCAAATCGATAAAAAAAAAAAATAAATAAATTCTCTAAGTCTGAATCACAAACCTGGCCTCCTCCCCTGCTTGCCCCAACCTCCCGTATATATATTTTTTATTATTTGCCGACCGCAGCTGAAGATGTTGCTGAAAACCCCAATTCGAAACGACAAAATTATATTATTTATTATTCTTATTATTTTATTTTCTTGATTTTCTTCTATTATGTTTTTGTGAGTAGCACTCCAAGTGTCTCTAGCATTTTTGCCTCAATATAATTATACATACTCAATTGTTTGGTTTTTGGCTTAGTCATATTTTTTTATAGCCAATGTGAAGTTGCTTTGGTTTTATACCCTAAACCCATTTTTTACTTATTGATGCTGCAAGTGCGTATTTTAAATGCCGTTTGTTTTTTTTTTACAGAATATTAAACATAAATAAATAGAAACATTTAAGTATACTGGCTCTGCAAAAAAATCGCACAATTGCAGCCGAACATACAATCTCCCCAATTCATCGTAAAGTTGCATTATCTTTCTATATTCATAGTTATTATATATATTCAGCAGAATCCAATGAACTCCGATCTGGAAGGATATGTATTCTTTGGCGTTTTTTAAGATAGGTGTTCTTAAATGTTTTGTATTTCTTTATATAAATCAACTCATTTAGGATTATTTTAATGTCTTCAGCTGATATGTGCTGAATGGCAGTAAAGTTATATAACGAAAAAGTATATCAGATATCAGAATTAGTATTTATATGTTAGTAAGCTGTGACCCAGCTTTAAATAGTCAAATTTGAAGTTATCAATTTAAATTGCTTAGTAGCACTATTATTCCGACTTTTGCTGGCTTCCTGGTTCTGTGGCCATCACCATGAGACACAGGGGCCCAAATCAAGCACCGCGCCGGAAATTAATACCCAATCTGTTCAATAACATTCTGAATGTGATCGCCGAATTGGATCGACCGCTGACACCGCTTGAGATCATCGAGGCAATCGCGGAGCGCTTGAATCGTTGCGATGAGGAGCTGAAGCGCCAGATTACCGTCAATCTCCAGGATGCTATCATCTGTGGTTATCTGCGGATGAAAGACTATCGCTACTCCATAGTGCAAAATCGCTACAATGCGAATGAGCAGCAAGAACTAAGCCACAATGCCAATACATCTTCCGGAAATACTAACTCCATAAAGTAATCTGAATATCGATAGAAGAGTTCGCATCGAAACTAGCAGACCAACTTGGCCCAGCAAGTAAAATGAGCAAGCCAATCTTAGAGACTATAAGATAAATATAATAATAACAATAAAATAATAATAATAATATAATAAACACATATCAATTTAATTATATTTTAGAGGAAGGGAATCTAATACATGGTAAGGGATTTACTTTAATGTCTTCCGAATCAATTATAAATTATTCCCTGAAGAAACAGTTAAGTTTTATAGTAAAAACTTTACTGGCTCACAGCTAAAACTTAAAATTTATTCGACGATTACCAATAATTTTGTTGGTATTTGTTTGGTTCAGTATTTGACAAGTGGTGTCCAGTTTTCTTAATCATCGAATGCGCCACCAGAGCGGCTGATTCAAATGCGCCTTTTCGCGCTTGGCTTTTTCCAGCTTGTGATTCATAATTTCCTTTTGCTCCTTGTCGGAGCGCAGTGTGTAGATAGTGCCATCTTTATGTAGATATCCATAGTCAACCGCCTCGGACAAAACGTCTGGTAGTTTACGCTTTGCTTTAACCGGCAACCATTTTAGACGCAACGACACCAAATATATAATTTCTACATAACTAACCGAACAATTTAGTTCATGCATTATCTTCATGACTATCTGAAAGCATTTCGAGTTCTGCTCGGACTGCAAATAGGATGTCAGCTTCGGCTCCGACTGCTGTTCCCAATTCGTCTGCCGAGCAGTAGCCGGCGTAAAGATCGGAGCTTTCACATTCAGAGGATGCGTGCCAACTGGGACACTAGAATTTGGATGTGGTTCCAGCTGATATTCCACATTCTGGGCGCGATGACCATCCACATTTTGGGAGTCAGACATCTTGGAACTATTGCGATTGCTGCTGTCTCCAGCACCTGAGTTCAGAAGTTCGAATTTACCACAAAAACAAACGGAACTTGTATCTAATTTATACGAGGTAAGTTTTTAGTTCACTATACTTTTTGCCGAAAAATACAAATTTTTTCATTTATATAATATCTCTACGAGATGTGTTTATGATTACAATAAATTATTGCTTGACAGCATTTCATCGGAGTATATAGTTATGTTTGCCAGCAACTGATATCAAAATGAATAATATATATATTATAAGTAATTAGATTAATATATATATATATATATATATATATATATGTAATTAGAAATATAAAGACACAAAAACTATTGAATGAGCTTAAAACTAAATTTACAAAATCCAAAAATCCACGGCCCATTGAAATAGACTGCATGAGAACATTCTGATTCGAATATTTAAATAATATTAAATTCTCTTAACTTGAATGTACTAAGAAAACTATTAATAATAATAAATGTTTTTCTTTTAATAGATAAAAATATTACACGGGGTTTGTGCTTTTACATGTTGTATGCCTAAGGGGAAATAAAATTAATTTAAATTCTTAGACTCAACTCCATTCAATGCTTTTCGCATAAGAACACCTTCAACTCAAAATGCTTTTACAGAAAATATGCTGTGCTTTTTTTGGTGTGTGGGAGAGGGGAGTAAGTGGGCATAATAAATCTGTTTATATATTTTGGGGTAGAAACGATAGCCGCGGGCCAAACCCAAATCCGTTTATGATAGAATGTAAAATAATAATAATGCCAACAACAAGCCGCAATCCAAGTCAGAAAGTTATGTTCCAAATAAACAAAAGGGGAACCCAACCCGAGGCAGATTCTCTTCCTATTCCCATTTTCTTTTTTCTGCCCCCTGATTAGGTGCGAAAAATCAGTTGAATTGAAATTTCGTGACTTGTGGAGTTCGAGCAAACAGCCCCAGGGCTACCGTACAAGCCATTTAAAAGGGTTGCACTGACAGCTTTCTTGCTTACTTTTTTTTAGATCTTATGGAAAGAGTCCACTCGGTTTTTTTATATTTTTTTAAAAGTTTGATTGCGTTTGTCTTAAGAAAGTGGACATTTTTTAATAAATTTAGAAAACAATATATGTTAATTTTTTATGTTCAATGTTTTTTTTTGTGTTAAAAAGTAAACTCAAAATGACAGCGAAATTTACTTGTTCTTAAGCCAAACACTGCATTATACAAATATTTAAATATCTCTGTTTCTTCTCTATTCTTAAGAGTTGTTAGGACAACTTACATATAATCGAATCTAAGGCAACAAATTTCTCTTACTCCCCGCCCTATTTGTGTAATTATTGTGCAAACGCGCACTCAAAATTGGCCTAAACACGGATTAATAAACTCGAAGCTGTTGGAATTAGTATAGTCAGATTATTTCTGAAATAAGGAAAACCCAAAAACCTATAAAATAGATTTTGCAATTATGCATTTCAAACAACCTTTTTTATTTATAGCATTTAAACTTTTATTTAAAAGTATACTGTAAGTATTTTATTGGAAAAAAATATAATTAAATCAGTTTGAGTTTGAGGTTATTATTATGTAGTTGTAGCTGGACTTTTTTTCTGAGTGTTGCTGCATGCTGAGACAAGCTGGAGTAAACCTCAAACGCATTGACTTCCGTTGCAACTCGAGTTCAGATTCCAGTGAAGGATTCCACAATGCCCTCCACTGCAATTGTGCCATGTGTGTGTGGTTAAATCCAGTTTGGAGCACTCAAATGCCAGCTGGTATGCGACTATCAGTATACGTTCCAGGCTCGACTGATGTCAATAATTACATTCTGTTTGGCTCGACTCGTATTAAGTGGATTGGCGGCTGGCGTTTAAAGCCGGCATCAAAGCAAACAAATAGCGCCTCTCACAGCTTTTAGGAGGCGCTACATTTGAGAATTGCGGGTCTTTTAATCATCATCGATCCCAACACCAACACAAGCTGTGTCCAATGCCAGTGGCACAACTGCAAGTTGGGTTTCAATTAATTCAGTCTCTTCGAGTGCAACTGGAGCAGAATCTTTCAACAATCCGATTAACGTCCGACCATTTATGACATATCTGTCTTGGCAGTAATTAAGTTGTTCGTATTCAAATGTGATATTTTTGTCTAAATTACTATTTACAAATTTTTAAAATTTGATTTCATTTGTGTAGGAAAAAAGTTTTACAAGCAAATAGAAGCCAACCCTTAAAAATTGCATATGCATTTAAAATATACGCTTATTAATACAAAATTGAAATATTTTTGAATTCGAATGTTTTTGTTAAAGTTTGTGAATATGATTAACAATTCATGTTAAGTTTACTTGATTTTTGTTAAGTGTATTTTAATATTTAAATATATTGAGACTAATTATTAGTTTAACTTGTTAGCTTATAGTGGATAATATTTAAACAAGTATTTAACAATTTACAGTATTGCATACACTTTATCTATATCCCAGCGAAACAACGATAAGCAGTAGTTTCAAGAGTACAAATCTAATCAAAGAAATTCACAATTGCCAAAGTATGAAATTACTGCTTGATGTGTTCGAGTTATTTAAATTAAAGTCAAGTGATTTGTTTGCCTATTGAGAACAATCATCGAGAACTCTTCAGATGAATAAAGAGCTAACGAGCTGTTAAATAATTCAGTAGAAACCACTTGGATGAGGTGGATGCTAAACAGCTTGATGTCTCTCTCCCTCTTTCGCTCTCTCTCTCACACACACACTCTCTCTCTCTCTGTCTCTCTCTCTCTCTCTCCCTTTGTTTGTTGCTGCTGCAAGTATCTAGAGCTCATCATGATTGTTTTGTAATTGGAATGCGACAATGCGGCGCAAACAACAGCAGCAGAATGAAATGGAAAATGGAGGCAGCTGATAAAATGCATCAGGGTGAGTAAGCAGTTAGCCACACTGACAGAAAAAAAATATACCCGAGAAGTTAATTAACTTTAAATATTTATAGAAACAAAAAAAAAAAAAACAGTATTATAAAAACACAGAAAAAAGAGACTATAATAATAATTTTGATTTATTCTCAAGAATTTAAATAATAAAAAAATACCAATAAGTAAAATAGATTTTTTTGGTGAAATGGGTGTTCTTAGTTCTGAGTGTACGCAACCACCGCAGCATCTAACCACGAGGATGGCGAGCAGGACAAGTGAATGCCAACGCAGTCTAACAATTTGCTTCAATTATAAAAAGCGTCGCGACAAAGTGGCGCCACCGAGCGGCGGGCGGCGACAAGTGCATTGAGGCATGAGGCATGAGGCATTGGGCCAGCGAAGGCCAGCATTGAAGCTGTTGCTTTTGCTATTGCTGTTGCGCTCAGCTCTAGCCGCACCAACCAACTCCCACGCCAAGTTGTCCATCTCCTGCTGCTGCTCCGACTCCTGTTCCTGGTAATCACAGAGTCAACGACTGTGCGAACGATGACGCGACTGCGGCAGCAACAGCGACTGCGACTGTGGCAGCAACAGCAACTGCGACTGCGACAGCAACAGCGACTGCGACTGCGACAGCAACAGCGACTGGCGTCATCAGGATCGGGCTTTGTCTGGTTGCGAGGGCAGCAAACTGGGACGCGGACGCGGACGCGGACTTTGACTTGGACGGAGGGAGAAGCCATCATTGCTAAGGGGCATCAACGTCGCCCCAGCTTTGGCTTTGGCTTTTGCCATTGTCATTTGTATTACATATTTGGAATTGTATTTTAATTGCGTTTCTGACGCACTTCCTCTTTGCCTTTTTGCTTATACTTTTCCTTTCCCTTTTCCACTTTTCCAATGTAGACCAAATCAAAATGCTTTATTGCAAGCCATAAAAGTGACAGCTTCAATTCTTTAGATATAATCAAATGTTAACAAATATAACAAAAATTAAATAGACTAACAAAGTTAAAAGTTTGCTCAAATATTTCAAAACTTGCACAATTTACATAAAAAAAGCACAATTTTAATTACATTCTTTGACTACGTTAAGCTAACAGAATAATCATAATTTGTGGGTATAAACGCGTTCTTACACCCCCCCCCCCCCCCTCCCACCAACCATCCCTCTGTCAATTCAACTAAGTGCTTGGCACTAACATGTTTACTGTGTAAGCCAAAAGCAGAAACTTAAAGGATGTAAACTAACTCAACAATTATCCTAAGCAACAAGCCAAACGCACGCTTCATGCTTAAGCTGTCACCTCTCATGTGTGTGTGTGTGTGTGTGTGTGTGTGTGTGTAAGCATGTACATGCGTACAGGACAGGACTGGACTTAGACGCAGACGTGCCAGGATAAAACCGTGCCGGACTGCCTTAATCACAGGGTCTCGCATAAATACTCATGTGATTCATAAATATCACTCATCAGCACGGACCAAATAACAGTGGAGAATTTAACGGATGAAAGGGGTGGCAAGTGTTAGCTTATTGGGGGTGGTGGTGGGTAGTTTTAGGGGTTTTAGTGTTGTCCTCGTTGAAGTTGTTACTGTTTAGTTGGGTCGTTAAGCCTGCCCAGTTAGCAAAGCGCTCGATTTGCTCTCCTTCTCCATGTGTTGTTGTCCTTGTTGTTGTCCTTGTTGTTGTCCTTGTTGTTGTCCTTGTTGTTGTCCTTGTTGTTGTCCTTGTTGTTGTCCTTGTTGTTGTCCTTGTTGTTGTCCTTGTTGTTGTCCTTGTTGTTGTTGTTGTTGCATCAGTTTTCCAGTTTGTTGTTATTGTAGTTGTAACTTTTGTCATCTTGGACATAAGCACTGAAAAGGATTGGTCGAAACACACCTCGCAGTAGCAGAGCAGCAAAATCTGCAGTGTAAGGATAAATGCTGCTGCCACTGCTGCATGCTACATCGTTTATCATTTGTTGCATGCTGCATGTGGCTGCTGTTGTTTCCAAGGGCAATAAACACTCTCAGCCAACTTGGCTGTGTGCGATTGGAGAAGAAGCCACGTTTAAACATTAATTGTTTGCAGTTTACTTGATGACTCAGCGAATGCAACCAAACTGAATACAATAGCAACAATAACTGTAAAGCTAAGCACAGAAAACGTTAGCAAATCAATAATTAACAAAATAAGCTAAAGCAAGTGAAAACTAAATATATTCAAATTATTATTCAGACTTTTGATAAGGCCATCAATCGATCAATTAATCAAAAAATTATTGGAAAAATATATGTTTTTTATTTTATCACTAAAATTAAAATTAAATAGAATAACAATCAAAAAGAAAAAAATAAATGTACTAAAATATAGGGCAGAAATAATTGGTATACTTTTGTGGCCAAAAGTATACTAGAGGCCAAAAAAGCTAGCAGCTTCGGAATGCAGGTGGCCAATTAATGCTACACGCGTTTGGCGAGTAAATGGGTGGAGGGATTGGTGGATTGGTGGATGTTGCCGCACAAGGGGAAAGGCGAAAGCACTCAGCAATCAAGGAGCAACAAGCCAGAAACTCGCCACGATAATAACAGGCATTTAATTTCATGTTAATTGTATTTCCAGTTGCTTTCGCACCTTTCAACCTGACAGAGTTGGCCGGCTCCGTGGTGTTGCGTGTGTATGGTGTGCGGGTGGTTGACCCCGCCCACTACTCCCTTTTAGATTCATTTTATGCATTTCAGCGCAGCGCGTTTCGTGTAATTTATTCGCATATTTTAGCTGCGTAACTGACAGGCTAAAATTATACTAAAAAATGCCTCGAACACCAGACTAAAAATGGGCGAGCACAAAAGAAAACAAGTTGCAAAATTGCAGTGCCATACAGTGGATAATCGATAAGCTGTACGTTGATCACAAGCCGTATTTCGAAAAGCTCAGCCCGCCGATGCCTCCAAATTCATGATACAAAGGCAAAGTTTGAAATGCAATTAATTTCTTATTCTTTCCACTGGATGCATTAAGAATTTTCTGGTGAAAATTATAATTAAAATTTTTGATTTTAAGCAACAACATTTTGATTACATTCATTATTTGGTCTTTGAAGTTTCACAAACCGCAAAAGAGCATATTGTGATCTCATTTGAACTCAAACTCCGTTCAAGCCACATATTCCCCTTATCCTTGGGGAGCAGAGTATAGGAAAACACCTTTTGATAGAACAAAATAATAGTTATATTTGGGGGGGGTGGGGTGGGGTGGGGTGGGTGTTGTCGGCATGTCCAGTATCCAACTGCGTTGCTAGCTAAACGCATTTACGTGTCAAAACTAATTTAATGTGCCAACCTCCCCCACACCGTGCCCCTCATGCTGAGCAAGCAACCCCAAAACAGGAAACGGATATCGCTCAGCGAGCGACCAGCGAGCATATTTTTCTTATTTATGTGAACTCTCCCCCCCAATTCCTCTTTTGGCCTTATGCAGCATTTCTCACCTAATAAAATAACAATGGAACACACCCCCCCAAGGCGCTGTACGGCACTCCCCGACACCCCTCACATGCGGCTGGTCCTGGTCTGCGGCTGTTTCTGTATTATATCCCAGATATTGTCGGACCTCCTTTTTGCTTTTTTGATGTAAATTTAATTTCGGTTTTAACATTTTGAGGTTTTCTTCTAGTATTGTATTGTATTGTTTACACACACACACACACACATATGTATATATATATATATATATATATATATATACATATATATACATGTCTCTTTATATATATATGTAGCTATCAGACTCAGTCTTGGAGTCAGAGTCGGAGTCTGTCCCCAGAGGCTTTGGAGCATATTCGTAATGCGTCTTTCAACCGCTGACATTGATGTTGCGACCATCGTTGACATCGTCCTTGTTCTTTTCATCAGCTTTAAACACACACACACACATACACACACAGTAATAGACGAACACATGTGTGTGTGTATTGTATTCGCCTTTGTTCCTGAACGAATCCTGCCCTTGTTGCCAACTTGTCACACACACATTTGTATCCACTTTGATTCCCTGGGCGCCATCCTATATTATAATATATACTCTGCCAAAAAGCGCATCACACAGATTATTTGGTCTTTCGACATAATCAAGAGTTTGACCTTGAAATCTATGTGATCCAAAATGTAAAAAAATAGTTGCTAGCTGTGAATTATTGAATTATATACGAGATATGTGGATAAAATATGTTAGGGTATTTACACTTCTGCAGCATTCAATTTATTTCATTGCCTTTCTTATTTTTCTCTTACTTGCTTTCCTCTTAGGTGTGTGTGTGTGTGTGTGTGGGCGGTGGGGGTTGTAGTGGCTGGTTGATATGCTGATATTCAATTAAAGCTTCTCGTTGCATTTCAATGCACATGGAAAGTGCTGAATGTATCAGTTACACAAAAGTCGGTTTGCCATTTCTGTCCTGTTCTGGTGTCCCTTTCAAGTTCAATGACCAGTGCCGGAAGTAGCTAAACAGCACAAAAACACACACATGTACACAGGAAACGAGAGTGAGAGAGAGAGACAGAGGGGGGGGGGGGGGAAAGGTTGAAAGAATTTCCACTCCTTAGCCCGCTCACTTGACACAAAACTTAATTACTGAGCCGCAAACAGAGGCTGAGACGACGTTGAAAAAGCGTTGAGTGCACTTGAGGTAATTTGATTTAATTGTGCGTGGTACTAACAACAACTACATGTACAACGCACACACACACATACACACACGCACACACACACAGACTGAATGCTAGTTGGCAATTTCTTTGTTTGTTTGCTTGTTCTTTGTGGCCGAGGCTCATAAGAAATTTACAAGTGTGACGCCTGTTTTTAGTTGTTGCCAACACATTTCTTTTTCCTTGTTGATTTTTTTTTTGACAAATTCACAGCTCTTGAACTTTGCCCCGGCCAGGAACGGGCCAACTGGCAACTGGTGACTCAGCCAGACCCTTTGCCACTTGAACAAGCTAAAAACTTCAAATGGTTTTTGCTTTTCTGTTGTTATTCGGTTTGCCAGGTTTATTAACTCAAGAATTCTATATATGTACATATCAACGATATTTCGAATGTTTTTGAAGAGTACCTAACAGCATATTTTAAAAATGAGAAATATGCAAATGTATTTTGCATGCAGATTACCTAATAATGCTATGCAATAAAACGTGTAAATTTAAGTTACGATTTACCTAAATGAGAACATAAATATTATAATTACGATGGTATTTCCATTTCATAGAGAGGCGAAAAAATGGACGAGCAAATTACTAATTATTATATTTCTATACTGCTAGCTGACAGTTTAAGTATATAATATTGAAATTGTTAAATTAATTAGATTTCATAATGATTATTTTAAAACTAATTATATTATATAAATTTTTTTTTTTAACAATTTGTTATTTATTCCACCTGTTTTTTTTATAAATCATCAAGTATAATTTATTGCACTTCTATGCGATTTTTTTAGTCCGTTTTGTTTTTTTTCCCTTGTCAATTAAGGTTTGCAACTTTATGAGTTGCTAGCATTTCCAATTCCGTTTCCGTTTACAATTAGGCATACAGCAACAAAGCACAACAAGGTAGATAAAACGAATGGAATACCGATTATTCAGCTGAAATTTGAACAGAGCTTAAAGTATATCTAGAAAATAACATCATATTAAAATAATTATGAATAGCAGTTATCATTATGTTGGCTGTATTTGTAGGCGTTTTAAAGTTAATTCGCTTTATTTTTGTGCTGGACCCAACTGAAACCATCCCGTGTCCATCTCCTTTCCCACGCCGGCCACCATTCGTTGCCCTTGTTGCGGCTCATTGTCCTGCGGCTTATTTATTAATAATGCATACGACTGCATTTGCATAATCAGCGACCAGGCAACCAGGGGCCATAGCAGCCGCGACGTAGACACCGATTTACACATGGCAAACAAAACGGTTTCACAATTTTCGACAATGTTGCAGACCTGCCACAAAACACAAAATAGAACACCACACACAATGGCAAGCAAAAAAAAAAATGTTTATTAAAGTCAAGCAACAAAAAAACATGCACTTGAAAAAATATCCTACCACATTAACTTGGAATATGAGATAGTTTTTTTTTTGTTGTTTTCAGCATTTTTCAGACATTTGCCAATTTTACACTATTTCGATATGTGCAAAAAGATTTTAATTAACTATTTTGTATCGATAAATTTTATATTTTTAATTTTTTAGTCATTGATTTCTTATGATGTTTTGCTGCAGAAGGTTATACAGAAATATTATTTTAGTGGACTAATTTTGTGAAGAATATTGAACGAGAAGAGAAACTTGAGAACTTTAAAAATGTTATAATTTAATATTTGATGTACTTTGAAAGTTGATTGAAAGGAACTATAGAATGAATTGTGCTATTAACAAATTCACAAATGTAATAAAATAAGATAGAAACAAAAACAAATTGCTACAATGTGCACAATTTTGCATGTTCGTTTTTGGCACAGCAAAATAGCTTATATAACCATATATTGATCGTTAAGCTTGTAGCATAAAAACTTGAAGGAAATGTTATTTGTCGAATTGAACAGCCAATTTATTAGTTGGAGTTCGCAGTGTGCACATTGCCGCAGTCAGTTACCAAAATGATATTTGAAATTAAATGCTAAGTTTGTGCTTTAATTGCATATTGCAAATGCTAAACGGGATAGGGAGGGGGAACGGGTGAAGGATATGATGACGGTTATGACGGGAAAAAAAACTATGGATTGCATTTCATGTGGATAACCGCAAATATTTACCACAAATGCATTCACATCACATTTGTAAAGTGACAAAATTCGTCAGGTTAACAGCAATACACACACACACACCTACAACAACTTGAAACGACAGTAAATTGCACATATGCAAGTGTGTGAGTGTGTGTGTTGTATGTGTGCTGCACTTTTGCCGTATTTTTTGCATACTTTTTAGCATAAATTAAGCATTTCAATTGGATTTCACACATTGCACATCTGCAGCACATTTCTTTTGCCCGAGGGAATGGAAATGTTATTTGTACAATTTCTATTGACAATTTTATATTCACAGCAATTTATTTAATTTATTTATTTGGTTTTCGTAATTTTAGTTTATGGTGTATTGCCGATAATGAGGCCTGATTTACCAATGCCCAGTTTTTATTAGCCACTTTTTTTTTCAGCTAACCGAACAATGTAAGCATTGAACTGGAATATATAGTTATTGATTCACTTAATATTAGGACATTTTAAAAACATCCCAGTCCTCTGCTACTGTCTGACTATCGACTGAACAAAAATATATCTTATTGGATTGTGAATCCCTATTGTGATTGCAAGATTGCCCTAGTTGGAATGGTGATTATTTGACTCTCCCGATCCGGTTTAAATTAATTTCTCTGAATTCGTAGTAAAAGTTAGAAATCTTCAGGTGGCTTTATCAGTAAAGGTATCTTTTTCAGCTTGTCCATTATTTTTATTTTTTTTTATTTCGTGGAATTCATCATAACGTGACAACGTGACAACATCCGACTGTCGCTGGAGTAAGTCGTAGCATCCTGCAGATTGAATCAAAACTCCGAACAGAAGTGATTTCCGTGTCGTTCACCCGTCGATGTGATTTCTGCAGCTGCTGCAATATGATCTGTGGCAAAATGAAAAAAAATAAAAATAAATAAATGGGGCGGCGAGGCCAGAGTTTCCGACAACAGTTGTGGCAAGGCCCAATCGGCCGACCAGGCCAATTAATCATGGCTAGTAGAAGAAGGAAAAGAGGCCAGCCCGAATGGTAGAATGGTGCTCCATTTTGAACTTGAATAACCTCGATGTATAAAAACGTAACGTCGGCTAACAAAAGCAGCGACACAAGAACAACAACAACAACAACAAGAACAACATCAGTGGCAGTAACAAGGGGGAGTGGGTGCAGATATGAGTGCAGGAGAACAAGGACGAGCACAAGGATTTAGAGTTGAGCAGAAGAAGGACAAGCATCAAGTGACGTTTGAGCAAAGACAAAAAGTCATTATCAAGGCGACAGACAAGCAGCAGCAGCCAACAACCAGAAACAGGACGCTGGCATGGCCGGCGATATGGTTGCGTTGGCGGGGCAGAGGGCAGCTGGGGGGGTAGACGAGAGATTCCTGCGACCCGGCGAATGGCGACTGGCGACAAAACACAACTTGCATTTTGTTCTTGTGGAGCATGTGGAGCACGTGCCTCCGTTGTCGCCATGTTTGTTGCCTTTTCCGGCATTTTGTTGACAATTTTTTTTTTGTTTTTCCTGCAAATCTTCTCTCTCCCCTCCTACCCCGTTCGCGACCTCTCTCTCTCTCTCTCTCGCTCAGCCAGTGGGCGCCCGCAGCAGCACCCTCTTGTGTGGATTTGCTTGGGGTCTGAAGTTGGCGTCAGTGTCGGCAGTTTTCCCTGAACGATTTTCACTTGTTTTGTGCCCGTTTTCTGTTATGTTTTTTTATTTTTGCACTTTTTGCTTTATGAATACCCTTAACACTTGCGAACAGCTCCGACAGTTATTTTTAATAATTTTATATGCAAATTATATATTATAAAAATACAAATGGAAAACGATAAAGAATTCAAGTCAACTCAATTCTGAATATTACATACAAATTATTTATTTTTTTTTTACCAAAAATAGCACAATACTTAAAATATTTTAATTGCATATCTCAGATCTATTGCAAGGGTATCAGATCATCGGTAAGTAAAAGATAATATTTCCTTTTAGTCGTTTTTTATAATATTTTGTTCTACTATTTTATTTTTTTAGAGAGAAAGCAACTACAGTCTTCCTCCCCCTTCCCGCCTTCTTTTGTTTCTTTTAAGCCGTCAAGTGCAATTGTCATAAAGTGTCATTGGCTGACGACATCCCTATTTCTCTCTGTGTTGTTCTTGTTTTATTCTTGTTCTTCTTGTTGATGATGCGGTGAATCAACTTAAATGAGAATCCGCTTTCTTACTAAAGAGAAAGGAAGGAGAAAGAGAGTTAGCGAGAATGAGTATAAAAAGGGAAAAGCAGCAGAGTTGCCACCCAATTGACAGACACCCAAGAGAAAAACCAATTGGCTTTGTGCTCCATTTCACTTTGTGTTGTGCTAGTATGCATCTGGTCGTGGGGGGGGGGTCTTCATACCTATCCGGAACTCTCAAAGCCCGTCAACTCAACTCGACGTGCAGACTGTGAGTCCATGTGAAGTGATCACAGGTAGTCAAAGAGCAACAGATTATTGCAGTGGCTGACATCTAAAAATTTTAATCTTGAAAAAAAATAATAAGAGACTGGGAAGAGAGAGAGAGAGAGAGCGAGAGAGAGAAAGCAATAGAGAGACAAAGAATGAGAAAAATATGCAATATGAAAGATATAATGCTTTTGTCAAAACTTGAATATTATTTTTGAACGTTTCAATTAATGTTACCTTCCAGTAACCCACCTTGAGTAACCCACTCAAACTTTTGAACACTTTAAAACTGACGTTATCAAATTGGTGAGAAAGAGAGATAAACATAGAAATACCATAAAAATAGGGAAATATATCTGATATGAAATATTCTCTCATCAAAATTTAGCAGAAAATTCACACATAAAGTAATAGAAATTATAATTTAATTTCAAAATAAAATCCGAGTAGCCACTTAAAGGACTGAGCACTAGAAAGATTATTGATTGTATTTTATTATACAATTTCTAAGTAATTAAATAAACAAGCCGTAAAATATGCGATTTTCCAAAATTCAGGATGATTCGTTTTCTGATTGCTGGATTTATAAATAGTATTTATGTTGGCCTAATTCATTGTCTCAACTGCATTAAACAATACATCGCTAGACAGAAAGCAAAACAACATAAGTTTAAAGTTTTTCAAAGTTATTTATTAAGCGGAGAGATGAGAAGGCTGAAGTGGTAGTAGCAGTTATGCGTCTACGCAATGGCCATAAGCTGCTTAAAAGTGAAGCAGCTCTGTTGCAGAAGCTGACTGAGGAACAGAAACAGTGGCAGAACAGCAGCCAAAAAAGGAATTATGCTGCATAGTCAAAGGCTAAGCAACATTCGAGTTGAGGAATTGTGTTCGGATGTTTCTGGCGCAGTTGCCGGAATTTAGCCAAGACACAAAACGTAAACCGGAATTTGAATTAAAAAAAATAAAATGATTGTCCTTTGAAAGTATTTGTTTCCATTTTTAATCACATTTTTTAAATCTTTTGTTTATTTTTTTTTTGGTTTTAATTTATACTCTTAATCTTCATACTAACGCTACGCTTAAATTTAAAACAAATAGTATTTTTCAATTCAATTCAATTCTTTTCTTTTTTGTGTGCCAACAGATTGACACCTGGAAAATGTGTAAAGTGTGCCGAGAATAGTTGAAAGATAGCTAAAGGAAAAATTTATGGAATTGCATACCAACGAGGAGGAAGGAGGTGGTCCACCCATCGATAATGGGTGCGCAAAATCTGATTCTTGGCAAACAGACACGATGTGAATGCTGTGCCAAATAAACAATTGCTGCAAGCAACAATAATTCCCACACACATTTACAATGCTGGCAGGCTGGCAAAACATAGAAAACACAGAAGGGCTGGCGGGGAGGGGGGGGGGGGTCTGGGGTGGATTACAGTACAGTTAAGTTGGACACAAACGTGACGTCACTTTTGGCCTTAGCATGGCGTAGACGACGACACTGAGCAATTACAATGCATTAAAATACTCAGTCGCACAACAACACACCAACACACAACCACCTGTGGTTAGAAAACATTGTGGTGGGTATAGGGACAGTTAGGGGTGTTGAATTCTGTCTCATAAACATAAACAAGGCGCACAAATCAAAACAACTACTCGCAACAATGATGCCAGCGCGCCTGCGCCCCAAACCCATAGCATCATTGTTGCCAACGTTTTCACTCGAAATGTTGCGCAACATCCGAGAGTTGCCAGAGTGAAAATTTATGCAATCAAAATAAAAAGACAGAGAAAGAGACAATCAGCGGGCTGCACCTGCGCAAAACTGCAAAAACCAATAAATTATCAAATTATTTTTAAAAATCTTATATTATTAGAAAGGTATATTCAGATTTTGGAAGAACTAATTTAATAAAATAAATTTGTTAAATTCTTTAATAACACAATATAAATTTAAGTGAAATGGGGGCAAATAAATCTGGTGTGAAACGTATTAAGCATTATGTTAATAATAACGGTAACATTACAGATTTAAATGTACTTAAGCATAAATTCACCATTAACGATAAGCGCTGATACCCTATAAAAAGTAATAACACTATTCTAGCACACTCGACAAGCTCCCTTTTTGGAACTCATTTTATTGCTGAACGAAATTATAAATTTGAATCCTGTTTAACTAAATTAATAATTTTTACTATAGCTTTATAAAAGTTGCGCAGCTTAAGTTTATTTTATTTAATTTTCCACAGATAGAGAAGGATATTGGTCAGAAAGAGTATTTAATTAATTTGCTAATAACAAAATTTATATAACGGCAAGCGGTGGAATAATAATCACGTACACTGAAAGGTAATCCGAAGAGCAAAACAACAAGGCGACGATGTTGTTTAAGGTTCGAACACAGACTCCTGCCGAATTGCTTCGGCAGGTTTATTGAAAACTTCTAAATTATCTTACAGTTAGATACAATTATTCTTATCCTACCTAGGACATTATCCAGTTACAAATTTACTGCTGTAAATGCGTCTAGACTCATTATCCTATCAGTTCGGAGAATTCTTGTCGCGGACGGTTTTATTACGGTCACTATGGGTGCCGCGTACGTGTCTTTTCACGTGTTGACATATCTTCGCGATAAGAATCCTCCTTGGTTATCTTAACATTGTAAGATTGAACAGTATTTGTTCCCTGCTGTTCGTCTGCATAAAATTTCCAATAATAATGTTTTCCACCATTTTAATGAATAACGCATAAAATTTATATATTTAATGTTTGAGTGCTTTTGTGTCGCTGAGTGTATTTGTGCGTGTGTATATATATTTATATTTGTGTGTATGTATGTGTGTTTGTGTGTGGATTTTAAACCCTTGTGAAATTACACAATAAAAATACTGTTTAATTAGCATATGGCAGCAATTAATTAATTTGCAAACTGATGTAATGCAAGCGGCACGAAATGTAGAGAGCTGGGCGTGGCATGATTTTGGCTCTTTATGGTACGTTCACATTGTATTAAAGGTTATTGTTTAATTAAATGTCAGTTAAACATACAACGAGCGGACGACGAGGAAAATTGATGGGAAGCAGGCTCAACACACCAATATCAGCAAAATTCTAATTCAAATGCAATATGCATAATAATTTGGCTGGCAATTTTAAAAGGCTAAAACGGCGAATGACAACAGAATCAGTTAATAGTGGTTGCACTCGCAAGTATTTTGATTGCTCTTTATTTGAGTATTTGCTGGCATAAAATATCGTAATAGACTGCAGATTAAGGCAAACGCTCCAATTGCCAAAATGCATCAATTTGCGTATTTACAGACACGGATTAGCCGATAATCTGTTTAAATATCGAGTTTAAAATAAATAATATGAATATTAAAAATAAAATAGGATAAATATGCATAATAAAAAGTCTACTACTTTCTGTGTGTCCCGCTGTTTATAGGAGAATTTTAATTAAGTGATATTTAATAGATATGCAACATTTTGGTATTTATTTCATTAGTTAAAACAAATATTGATTTAATATTAAAAGCAAAATAAACAACTGTAAATTTCAGCAAATGCACTAACTTGACTAATACATACGCTGTATCAACAACTAAATGAACACAAATTTTATTTTAAACATTTTCAAATGAAATGTTTTTTTTATTAATTTTATGGAAGTTTCCGAAATTTATTAATGAAAAAAAATATATATACATATATGTGTTTTATATATTTGTAAATGTACACGTACACAAATATTTTGTCGAAATACTCGATTCAGTCGAAATTCACAATTTGATTGCGTGGCATTTAAAGTGAAATTAATGAGCGAGAAATTGCATACCAATAAATTCATATTCAATGTATTCGCAAAAAGGCTGATTGCTTGGAATGCCAGCCATGTGTGGTTGTGGCAGGGTGGCAGGGTCGACAGGGGGAGTTGCGGCTCGCCAGCCGCAACTGTTGACAATATAATCGAATTGTACTTAAAAAGTTCCAGTGTGTTAATTGATAAATACCTTGTGTGTGTTTGCGTTGTACAATGTGTGTGGACAACAAGAACAATGCCAAAGCAATCGTTAAGGTTAAAATTCTCGTTTTTGAGAGACTGCAATTATCTGGTAATTATAAGCATAACAAATGACATAGGCTTATCGAAACAGAATAGATTAAATTTAAATATATTTTTGTATAAATAGACTTCTTAGGAGGAGTGAGTTTTATTTTGTGGAAATATTCAAATGCATCGCTTTTTTGGTCTTTCTATTGCAGATCGTTTGCCTGTGGCGATTTGGAGGTGAAAGTTAAGACGGCTGTTATGGATTTGTCCGCCAAGGGATTTACACGTTATCTAAATAACTGTTATAGTACATTGGGACCCATTGCCAAGTTGGCCAATGCACGCAAAAGGTCAATGCGAACCTGATGGATGATGGTGACCAATACACCCAGATTAATAATTAAAATAACTATTGGATGCCGAAAGAGTTGTGAACAATAAATAAAACTGCAACTTTAAATAAATGTGGAATGCTTAGTGCAAATTTGGGATACTCATTATTCATTATTCAGCGCTTCTCGCGGCAAACAATTTAAAATTCGATTCACACAAATTAGCTAATTTGATGCTTCAATTGCGTCGCACGTAAATCTCTTCCGACAAAAACATCATCGCCATTTGGTAGGCTATCAGGCACATTACTGGCAATATGCATGTATTTGTATATAAAGCGTTTCATTCCCTGTTTCGCTGTGCTTTTTGCCATCAATAAATTTCATTGACATGTCATCAATCTCAATTTTGGTAGCAGTTTATCCGTTGCTGCCAGCTTCAGCTTCACCTCCAGCTCGAGTTGTTGGTAATTTCTGTTTGAACGGAACGTGTTCCCAACTTAGTTCCAATTCCATTTCCAGCTTTAATCGAGAGTTGTACATCGAATGCAGTTCAGTAAATAGCATTCTACATTAGAAATGATTAAAATACAAATTAATAGCAGTTTCAACGTTGCTGCCAGTAACAGGTTCACCTCCAGCTCGAGTTGTTGGTAATTTCTGTTTGAATGGAACGTGTTCCCAGCTTAGTTTCAATTCCATTTCCAGCTTTAATCGAGAGTTGTACATCGAATGCAGTTCAGTAAATAGCAGTCTAAATTAGAAATGATTAAAATATAAATTAATAACAGATTCAACGTTGCTGCCAGTAACAGCTTCACCTCCAGCTCGAGTTGTTGGTAATTTCTGTTTGAACGGAACGTGTTCCCAACTTAGTTCCAATTCCATCTCCAGCTTTAATCGAGAGTTGTACATCGAATGCAGTTCAGTAAATGGCAGTCTAAATTAGAAATGATTTAAATATAAATTAATAGCAGATTCAACGTTGCTGCCAGTAACAGGTTCACCTCCAGCTCGAGTTGTTGGTAATTTCTGATTGAACGGAACGTGTTCGCAGCTTAGTTCCAGTTCCAGATCCAGCTTTTATCGATAGTTGTATATCGAATGCAGTTCAGTAAATAGCATTCTACATTAGAAATGATTAAAATATAAATTAATAGCAGTTTCAACATTGCTGCCAGCTTCAGCTTCACCTCCAGCTCGAGTTGTTGGTAATTTCTGTTTGAACGGAACGTGTTCCCAACTTAGTTCCAATTCCATCTCCAGCTTTAATCGAGAGTTGTACATCGAATGCAGTTCAGTAAATGGCAGTCTAAATTAGAAATGATTTAAATATAAATTAATAGCAGATTCAACGTTGCTGCCAGTAACAGGTTCACCTCCAGCTCGAGTTGTTGGTAATTTCTGATTGAACGGAACGTGTTCGCAGCTTAGTTCCAGTTCCAGATCCAGCTCTTATCGATAGTTGTATATCAAATGCAGTTCAGTAAATAGCAGCCTAAATTAGAAATGATTAAAATATAAATTAATAGCAGTTTCAACATTGCTGCCAGCTTCAGCTTCACCTCCAGCTCGAGTTGTTGGTAATTTCTGTTTGAACGGAACGTGTTCCCAACTTAGTTCCAATTCCATCTCCAGCTTTAATCGAGAGTTGTACATCGAATGCAGTTCAGTAAATGGCAGTCTAAATTAGAAATGATTTAAATATAAATTAATAGCAGATTCAACGTTGCTGCCAGTAACAGGTTCACCTCCAGCTCGAGTTGTTGGTAATTTCTGATTGAACGGAACGTGTTCGCAGCTTAGTTCCAGTTCCAGATCCAGCTTTTATCGATAGTTGTATATCGAATGCAGTTCAGTAAACAGCGTTCTACATTAGAAATGATTAAAATATAAATTAATAGCAGTTTCAACATTGCTGCCAGCTTCAGCTTCACCTCCAGCTCGAGTTGTTGGTAATTTCTGTTTGAACGGAACGTGTTCCCAACTTAGTTCCAATTCCATTTCCAGCTTTAATCGAGAGTTGTACATCGAATGCAGTTCAGTAAATAGCATTCTACATTAGAAATGATTAAAATACAAATTAATAGCAGTTTCAACGTTGCTGCCAGTAACAGGTTCACCTCCAGCTCGAGTTGTTGGTAATTTCTGTTTGAATGGAACGTGTTCCCAGCTTAGTTTCAATTCCATTTCCAGCTTTAATCGAGAGTTGTACATCGAATGCAGTTCAGTAAATAGCAGTCTAAATTAGAAATGATTAAAATATAAATTAATAACAGATTCAACGTTGCTGCCAGTAACAGCTTCACCTCCAGCTCGAGTTGTTGGTAATTTCTGCTTGAACGGAACGTGTTCCCAACTTAGTTCCAATTCCATTTCCAGCTTTAATCGAGAGTTGTACATCGAATGCAGTTCAGTAAATAGCAGTCTAAATTAGAAATGATTTAAATATAAATTAATAGCAGTTTCAACGTTGCTGCCAACTTCAGCTTCACCTCCAGCTCGAGTTGTTGGTAATTTCTGTTTGAACGGAACGTGTTCCCAACTTAGTTCCAATTCCATCTCCAGCTTTAATCGAGAGTTGTACATCGAATGCAGTTCAGTAAATGGCAGTCTAAATTAGAAATGATTTAAATATAAATTAATAGCAGATTCAACGTTGCTGCCAGTAACAGGTTCACCTCCAGCTCGAGTTGTTGGTAATTTCTGATTGAACGGAACGTGTTCGCAGCTTAGTTCCAGTTCCAGATCCAGCTTTTATCGATAGTTGTATATCGAATGCAGTTCAGTAAATAGCATTCTACATTAGAAATGATTAAAATATAAATTAATAGCCGTTTCATCGTTGCTGCCAGCTTCAGCTTCACCTCCAGCTCGAGTTGTTGGTAATTTCTGTTTGAACGGAACGTGTTCCCAACTTAGTTCCAATTCCATCTCCAGCTTTAATCGAGAGTTGTACATCGAATGCAGTTCAGTAAATGGCAGTCTAAATTAGAAATGATTTAAATATAAATTAATAGCAGATTCAACGTTGCTGCCAGTAACAGGTTCACCTCCAGCTCGAGTTGTTGGTAATTTCTGATTGAACGGAACGTGTTCGCAGCTTAGTTCCAGTTCCAGATCCAGCTTTTATCGATAGTTGTATATCGAATGCAGTTCAGTAAATAGCATTCTACATTAGAAATGATTAAAATATAAATTAATAGCCGTTTCATCGTTGCTGCCAGCTTCAGCTTCACCTCCAGCTCGAGTTGTTGGTAATTTCTGTTTGAACGGAACGTGTTCCCAACTTAGTTCCAATTCCATTTCCAGCTTTAATCGAGAGTTGTATATCGAATGCTGTTCAGTAAATAGCATTCTACATTAGAAAGATGTTAAATACAAATTAGTATTAATAGTCGTATAAGTTCAAAAAGTTCTTCAGTAGCAGTATTAGCAGAGGCAATATAAATTATGTGGCATGTAAAGTTGCATAAAAGTAGTAAAGGGGCAAATATGAAAACTTTGTCATACATATAATAATTATCATAATAAATGGCTAAACAAAATTAAAACTCAGATAGTAGAAGTCATTGTAATAACTGTATTAATATATAAAGTTTTTGTCTTTCCAATTTATAAAGAAAGAAAGCATTACTGCTAAAAAAAAGAGGTATATCTATGTACTTTAGCAGTTCCAGTGTTCCAGTCATCTACAAAACAAGCCAAAAACCATTCCCAGGCATCTTCTTGGCCCGTTTCAGCACCAGAAACAGTTCTTGTTTCAGAGCTCTTGATTCTACAGACTTTTTGCAGACCTACTTTTTAAATCTGTTGAGAGTGAATCGAGAAATTTTATATATTTAAATACACACACACACACATAAATATGAAATGGTTGCATATAAAACACTTGAAGTGTCTGCCCTGCTGTTGCATGCCACAACTCCCCTTTTGCGGATGCCCTTTGCTGTTGACTTGAGCCCGGAGGCCGTTTCAAGTTTGCATTTTGGTTTTGGCCACTTTACTGTTTCTTGGAATACTTTTTATTTCAATTTCCGTTCACAAATGGAGCTGGGGGCGGGCTGGGAGAGGAAGAGGGAGAGAGAGAGATAGATATAGAGAAAAGCGGCAGCAACAAAAGACAAATTTATGCCACATTAACAGCTAAAAGCTTTCAAAATGCGTTTCTGTGCGCCAACAGTCGACCCTCGGGCCACAACCCAAACCCATACCCAAATCCAATCCAGCACAACACGCCCACTCCCCTGCCCCTGCCCCTGCCCCTGCCCCTGCTCCCTTTCCCCTTCTTCCCTTGCTACCTACTTATCCACGCACAAAACATTTTCTTGCGACTCTCTGACCAAAAATTGTTCTCACAATTTGTTGTAATATGGCACTGTAACTTTCCCTTCGTGGTATAAGGGGCGTGGCAGGCGGAGCGGTGCAAGAGCGTTGGGTGTTCGTTGACATACAAAAACGAAAAAAAATAAACCAAAAATAAATATAAATATAAAAACAGAAACAAAAACACCGCGCTTAAAAACAAATGCGAGACGACCATTAAATTTAACGCGACGAAAACTTGTAACATTTTGGCAGTCAGTCTCCACAGTTGGCTGCTGTTGTTGTCTTGCGACAAATTTCAGTTAGCTCATCCATCCGACGCGTCATCGTCATCGTCGTCAGCAAGACCCGCCGGCTGTCAGGCAGCTGGTAACGTCAAAAGTGCAGCTCAAAACTTCAAAACGAGTCACGTTGCCAGCCGCCATATACAACACCCTCGCTTTCCCCTTCCACCCCCCCCCCCCCCCACCACTCAACCCACACTACCACTTCATTCCCCGTTCTACCCGCACATTCCCCGTTTTGGCCGGCTTTGTCGACCATTTCTGTCTCGTTGCTTGCTGCATACGCTAAAATTAAGATTTATGAAGGCTGTAAAAAACAACAGCGACAGCAGTCGCTGGAGCTGAGGAGCACCAATAAGGGGGGCCTTTGTATATATATATATATATAGGAGTATAAACTGTGGTGACGGGAAGCTGGGTGGCGGAATGGCATGCTTTAGTTTAACAGCAAGAACGCAATGAATGCGCCAAAAAATTTAACGCCCAAATGATTACAAATGAGTTGAGAACAGTGAACAAAGTTGTGCTCCCCCAGGCAGTAGTAACTAACCAGCCCCGCTAAACCCCCCCTCCCCCCACCAACCACTCTGGCACAAGTCCACCTCAAACGCTGGGGCCCCACTGCTGCCCCACTCTTTCCCTACGCTTTCTGCATAACATCTGGCAAAAGAGTTGCGTCCGGAAATTGTGTCATTGCAAGTCGTATCAAAGGAGATGACGTCAGCACAGCAATCTGTATTCTATTGCCAAAATAAAAGGGTACAGAGAAAGTTAATAAAGCGGAGACAGAAAGAGAGAGAGAGAGAGAGAGAGAGAGCGATATGAGAAACAAAAAGCATGTCGTGAAAGTGTAATATAATCTCGATGAGCAGTACAATTAAAGCTGTTACAATTGTATAGAAAAATATGAGGGTAGCAAATACCCTTCTCATAATAATTATATAAAATAAATGATAAATCAGTAAATATATATTTCGATGCCCTTGAAATTTGGCATATATACTGGTCTGTCCCCCAAAAGGGGGTTAGGAAATCGGTAAAATCAATATTCGTAAATCGATAAGGCCACATTTTAGCCACAAATTTAAGGCTACGGTTACTAAATTTGGATGACAGGTTGTTGGCGATGTCTTTCAAAGATAGGCATATGCCACGCCTACCCTTGCCACTTACAAGCCCCGCACAAATTGTAAACGTCTAAATCTCTCGCATTTCATGATATTTCGTTATTCGTAAAGTTTAATCGATAAATCCGCCCACAATCACCACCCAAGAAATTTAGGCTCTAGAAATTTGAAATCCCCATATTTTCCACAATTTCTAAGCTTTAGTCACCAAATTTTGAAAAAATGTCAATGGCATCGATACAAAATTCCAAGGTCATGCCCACTCCGACTCCCTAAACATGAAATCCTGTTATTTAAAAGCGAGAAGACCATACAAACTGAAATCTACAGTTACCAAAATGTGGCTGAATGAATTACTAGAAGCGTACTCTATATATTTTCTACAGCCACGCCCACTAACGCCACCTAAATTCTCCAAGCCCTAATTTTGAATGCTAAAGTTACCAAACTTGGAAGTACGATTACCAGCTTATATAACTGACTGTTAACAGCTGGTCAAAGTCAAAGTATTTCGAATCCCGACTTCAAACTTTTCTCTTGTTTCAATTTTGGTTCAGTGCCTTAATACAGTTTGTTTGTTAACTTGGCTCAAGCTGGAAAAAAAAACATGCATTGCGGCATGTAGTAAACATAAGCTTACCACACATTTACCTCCACTTAATATCTGAATAAACCATAATTTTCCGTTTTTTAGCTTGCATAAACTTTCATACATATATATATATATATATATATATACCAGAATCGTGTCTCCAGGCATCAGGCAGTGCTGAGCGTGACCCTAGACCCCTTCTTATCCTTGCCCAACACTTATTATTTATTTTGGCCCCATTTATTCTGGGGTATCTGCGTCTCCTGGCCGGGCCACTTAGAGAGCTGCTGCCCTTTTGCCAGGTTCTAACTAATCCACCGACTGCTGTTCTGCTCTTAAAATGGCATGCAGAAAGCAGCAAAAAGGATGGGTGGAGGGGGGGTGGGGGTGAAGGATATGGATAAGGATACATTAGCTGTAAAGAGAAGGAAAACAAAAAATGGACGGCCCTATGTAAGTCGCCAGACTGCATCCAAAAAATTATGCAATGCTGCCCAGCTTTAAAGTAGATTACACGAAAATTTTGCCCGCCGGCACAAAAGCCCACGACGGGCATTAATCACGGATGCGACGGCTTTTGGTCCAGGATTTCACGACCCCATCCCCATAACTCCTATGCCCCACAACCTTTGGCATGGCCTCATGGTTGCATTCCAAGCATCGCCTGCATGTATTGTATTTCTAAATAGTGTCTGCCACCGAAAGGGTGGGCAGAGGTGGGAGTTGTGCTAATAAATTGCCACCGTGCTGGAATGCAGGAGAGAACTAAACGAACCCTTTGGGGATTTTCCCACTTCTTTTAGATGTGTATCCACCCATTTGTATGTCGGCCGCCAAGAAATTAGCATAATTTTTCAATTCTCATTCGATTGCAGCTACATCTGCCTTTGCATCCAATAATTGTCCAGCAATATTTTATTGGCGGCTGCGATTTCGATTTGAATTCAATAAATCGTACTACGAGAATAAACCTGCAAATCTTTTGGAATGCTCGCCAAAATGAGACGCTACTATGCACCATGCACCTATATAATCCCATCTACAATTGCACTAAATAATTACTAAATATTCAGCGTAGGCTTAGATTGATAATTATTATTCCATAGATAAACATATTTAAACCGGTATATTCCAATTTAGTTTTAGGTACACAAAATTGGGTTCGTTTTCACATTGACTAGCAAAAGCCTCAGCTATTGACTGCTTTGTCTGCTCCTATTTAAAAAACTTGGAGAGTTGACGACTACACCACCCCCCCCCCCCCCCCACCAACACAATCACTAAACCCTTTACCATCAAACCTGCTAACCACTGTCATTGTTTTGTTAGTCTGCACATGAAATTGTTTGTAGACAACCGCATAAACATTCGCAATATGGCGACAAGTCTGTCGCATAACCGCAAACTTCCGGTTAACAAACAAGCAACGCACACACACACATGCATACCCTAACACACACACACACACACACACACACTTATCCCACGTTCTTTCTGTTGTATTCAACCTCTGCGTGTTGTCGCGGTTTTCCTTTAGTGGTCGTTAACAATTTTTACAGCCCAAACATTTGGCAGCGCTTTTATTATTTGTTATATTTATTGTGTTTATATATTTCAAACAAAAGAGAAAAACCAAAAATAAAAAGCATAAACAAAAACAGAAACCGAAACAAAATGGCGTGCGCCATTTAAGTTTACGCTTTATGCCATTCCATTTAATTTACTGGTCAACCCTCCTCGGCCGCAAGATCCTTCAAGGCCAGACATGGCTTGTGGCCCGCCATTCAGAGGCTAAGTTTAAACAGAATGCGGCTTTGTGTTGTGCCTGGCGGTAAGTGCAGGCTACAGTCAGAAAATAATATGTCCAAAATTATAAGTGCAAAATATGCCCACCACATCTTATATTTTGAACAGAGTAAGCTCGGCGATATTCAAATAAATTAAATTTTATTCACAATATGCAACATAAAAGAAAATGAACAGAATAAAAAACATTTCTGCTTTTATAACTATGTTAACTAATATATTTTTGTCGAGTGTAGTCCAGCAGCAAAGCCCAACCATTGACCATTTAATTTGGCTACCACTGACGTTAAGTAGCAAGTAGTTGTGGCAAGTTTCTGGGCTCAGTTTGCTTAAGAGCAACCCGGTTTCTTCGCCTTCACGTTCTTATTTTCATCTAAATTATCATCTGTATCCTCCGACTGGACGCTGCCCAACTTGATCTTCTTTGGCTGAACGCTGCTGTCATTGGTATTATCGGGGTGGCGTTTTCGATTTGGCATTGCCTCGGATTTTTTCTATGTGAAAAATAAAAAAATGAAGAAAGAAACCAGTTGTTAATATATATTTCATGTAGAATGCACTTTAAAATTTGTATCGGAATTTTTTTCAATCAATTATGAAACACTGCCATCCGAATTAATATCCGGAAGCTTCCTTTCAATTAAAGAAACACGCCCGCGGCCATACCACAATTGGCCAATTTTGCCACCCTCCAATTTAGCCGTATTTCGCTTACCCGCTTTTGTAATTATCAATGAATTTCTCGATCTGCTTTTTGTAAATGGTTTCGAAACTAAAACGTTGGGTTTGCCAATAAAATTAAATGGCATAACATGATACTAAAAAAAACATTACAAATTGTATTATTATATAAATTATTTTTTGGAAAAATCCTTTCATCTTAATCCAACAAGTAAACGTAATTGTTGTCTTACCAAAGTTTTAAAACAAATATTTCACAACTGTTATCAGCAACGAAAAAAAAAATGAACCATTGCATTCAATGTTTAAAATTCCCAGAAAGTGCTTTGACACAGTACAAAATTATTATTTTCTTAAATATATAAAAAAAATTGTAAACCGAATAATTATTACATTTTTAAAATTGTATTATAACGGTTGTTTGTTTTGTTTGGATTTTTACATATACATGCTAAAAGGCTTAAGCTGACGTCATGCACAGAATATTTACCGAAAGCAGGTACATTTTTCACTTTACTTCGCTGCGCATAAATAAAAACATTTGCTTTTATGAGCATGCGTGCATGGGATGCGCAATGATAAAAACCGTTTCATCTTCCACTGTCTCATCTAACTGCCGTTTATCGATACTTTGATTTATGATACAAAAATAAGCACTGTACATCGCTATTGTAGTTCATCAGTAACCACCACAAAATTTATTTCGATTAACTGCCCATCTCTAAGGCGTACATGTGCTTGTGATCAATGACAACATTTGCATCGCTCATCCTGCAATTTGTCGCCTTGTTTTTTTAATATTGTGTGAAATATTGTTGTGAAATATTGGTGTGCATAATTGGTAAGAAAACAAGTTGAACAGATTTATTAATCATTTATGCATTAGTTGGTTAAAATCGCGATACAAATTTTAAAGTGCATTCCATATAAAATATATATTAACAATTGGTTGAACTGCTCATCTCCATAAATGCATAAATGTGTTGTGGTCAATAACGCAGCTTTAACAGTTCAACCGGCAGTTTGTATATATATATATATATATTTATATATATGTGTGTGCATAAGTGGTAGGCATAATTTTCGTTTACTTTTCGTCGCTTATTCTTTTAAATGACGATGGCCGCTACTCAGTATTCGGTTTTTGATGCCTGTATGCCTGCTGTAGCTCGAGACATGTACATATGTACATATATGTAAATATATTGCTGCTGGCATATAAAATAAATCACGATATTTTTGCCAGTCACTTTCCGTCTTTTTGCCTGGTCTGCAGGAAAATCAATTCATTTTTTAGCACCAATAAGATTATTGGCATTTCATTAGAGTGAATAACACTGTCCACACAGTTTGCGCAGGGATATATAAAAAATTAATAAATGCGTCGCAATGGGTGCAACCCACCTTATGTTTTGCCATGTTTGCCGGCAACTGCAATTGCAAATATTGCTCAAATATTCATTTTACTGCGACAAGTTCGATTGTCAATCAGCTGAACAGCATTTGACTCAAGCTCCAATATCCCAACTCCTGGCACCGACTACGGCACTGGGGTAAACAAATTATTTCTGCGGTTGCCAATTACATACTTTTATGAATTTATCTCCCGAGCTCGTCCACTCCACTTCACTCCACGGCAGCCAACACATTTAACCGATTTCTTGCAAATGCCGTGAAATTACCAAATTACTTGCAGGCATTTAAGTAATATAGCTAATTGGTGTTAAAATTCCAAAAGTGCCAAATATGCGATGCAGAAAATTTGAGTTGGGAGTCATTTTGGAACTGATTGAATCGTGGCCAAAAATGAGAAATCAATCACAGAAGTGGCTGCCTTGCGGCCTGCTTCACATGACTGAAAATAAACCTGCCCATTTACAGTGGACCATATTCGTGAATAAATGCATAAAAGAAGGTTTTAGCTTAAAGGAATGTTCCAGAAAAATTATTTCATATATTAATACAATTTGTAATATTCTTTTGGCATCATGTTATGCCATGGATTTAATTTCATTGGCACCTAACGTTTTAGATTAGAAACGATTATTGAAAAACAGATCGAGAAATTCATTACAAATTTACTCCAAAAGCGGGTAAGAGTAATACGGTTAAATTGGAGGGTGGCAAAATTGGCCAATTGTGGTATGCCCGCGGGCGTGTTCCTGTAATTGAAAGGAAGCTTCCGGATATTAATTCGGATTGCAGTGCTTGAGAATTGACTGAATGTTTAAATAGAATTTGCCAACGCATTTGTTAACTGCACAAGTTGGTTGAGATCGCGATATAAATTTTAAAGTGCATTCGACATAAAATATATATTAACTGTGTTTTTGTTTTTATTCTTGTTTTTTACGTAGCAAAAATCCATAACGATATAGAACATCATGGTAGATTACAATGAAAGCAATGGGACAAACCCGAGCGACTCCGATTCCCTATCGTCCGTAGAAATTGGCTCGGAGTTTAACAATACTGAAGTGGAAGCTTACCTAGATGTGATGCCTAATGCATCCAATGAGCAATTGCAATTGAGTCCACCTACCAGCAATATGCAGGTTTTATATTCCATGGCTGATGACTCAAGTGACGATGAGGAATTTAACCATATTTTCCCAATGCCTAATGCATTCAATGAGCAATTCCAATTGAGTCCACCTACCAGCAATATGCAGGTTTTATATTCCATGGCTGATGACTCAAGTGACGATGAGGAATTTAACCATATTTTCCCAATGCCTAATGCATTCGATGAGCAATCCCAATTCAATTCAAATACACTTGAATTTTGTCCATGTGAAATGTGGCGTATGCAGGATTCCGATTCCATGTCTGACATGTCCGAAGAGACTGACTATTTCAGTGACGTTTCAAGATAGGGAACCGGAAGCTTATTGGTCACCCGTGCAAGCGCCTCCAAACGAAAAAGACATACCAAACGAATTGCTGACGGTTCCACTACAAAATCTGTTGGAGCAATCGGAAGAACAAATCGCAGAACTCACAAAAAAGCTGCTTTAATTTTTATTTAATTACCAATTTACCAATTTATTTACGAAAAACTAAAAACACTGTAAAAACACAAACCAAACTATCTAATAAGCTGTTAGCGATTTCATTTATTATTTGTTATCTTTTGCTAAATATAATGATATTTATAAATAATAACAATAACAATAATAAATGAAACAAAATAAAAATAATTTTGGTGGGTTTTCAATCAGAATTGTTCTTTTCTATGATATATGAATACTGTGCATTGGATTTCAGCTTTAATTAAAACAATTTCTGCCGATAAATTTAATTCAATTATTTTATTCTTGTACAGCTTCAGATCCCTGGCATAACATGATGCAATATGAAATGCAATAATATTAATAGAGAATCGAGACGACAAATATCAGTAACCATTCGCTTTAGAAATTAGAAATGGGCAGTTGACCGATTTCTCAATTTCGTTGTTCATCAAGGAGCTGGTCGGTTATAAAGCGGATCTAATGTGTCTGCAGGAGGTGGATCTGAAGATATTCGAGCATGATTTGAGACCAGTGTTGGAGCAGGCGCCCTATGGCTACGATGGCATCATGACGCCCAAAAGCCGCTGTGCCGAAGGCATTGCCACCTTCTATCGCTCGTCCCGCTTTAAGCTGCTCAACAATTATGCTCTGCAATTGGGCGCCAACCTTAGCACTTTGCCCATCTTTGCTGGACTGTGGACTAAGATTAAGCACAATGAAAAGTTGGCGTTGCGCATTTGCGAACGCTCCACAACGCTGCAAGTGTGCTTGTTGCAGTTGAGGGATTCGGATCGGTGTCTCCTCGTGGCCAATACTCATTTGTATTTCCATCAGGATGCGGATCACATACGACTGCTGCAGATTGGTTTCTCTCTCATCTTTGTAGAGCACATCTACAATCAGGCGATGAGGGAGCTCAGAATCGATCCCTCGAATATTGGACTTGTATTCTGTGGGGATTTCAACAGTGTGCCAGAATGTGGCATTTATAAGCTGATGACGGAGCAGGTTGTGGGCAGTGAGTTCGTGGATTGGCGTAGCAATGTGGAGGAGGAGGATCAATATGATCTCGGCATGTGGCACACCGGATTATACCAATTATACCACGCTTTTTGCCGCCTTATTGGATTATATATTCTATCAAAGCGATCGCTTCGATTTGGTGCAGTCTGTGCCGTTGCCCAGCGTGGAGCAGCTGAGCGAACATCCGGCAATACCTTCCATCACTATTCCCTCGGATAATGTCTCCCTCATCGCAGATCTAGCATTTAAAACTAACCAATTGCAATCTTCTATACTAGTGTAAATAAATTGTTATGAGATGAATTTTTTAATGATTATTTTTGAAATGCAATAGAGTATTTTTTAGTGTCTTCGTTTTCAAATACAATTTCAAGCAAAAACCGACTCGCCATCTGCAGCACATACGTATTGTATTCAACCTGATCCCAACGAGCACTAAAAAAGGGTCACCCATAAATCTATACTTTTCGATCTTAAATGTTTCATACGTGATCCAAAACCACTAATTTTCCTAAAAAAGCTAATACACCTGTCACTCCCCGAACAAAGCATTAAATTAGGTGCTATAATGAAGCAATTAAATGCGCTAAGCCACTTCCTGTCAGAGAATCCCCAATTCCCTGCTGATGGAGAGAATTCTCTCTTTCTCCAGCTCTGCCGCGCTATACTAGAAAATGAAAAAGCCTACATTAAAAGCCCTTTTCAGTAATTGCCCGAAACCCAAAACAAAAAAGTGAAAGCCATCTGAGAAATACTCTGTTTACTTAGAGAGACATATTTCACAAATCGCATTATATGCTCCATTCTAATTGGCTAATCAGGCTATCAATTCTGCATTCCATTTGGCATGTTGAGTGCATAATTAATTTGCGAAAAACAGTAATTTGGAATTTATATAAAATTTGATTTATATTAATAACATATGCGAAAATGAAAGTCGGCCACTATTTAGCTAGTATTTGCAATTATATTTAAATTGGCTGACCGAATTGATTCTGCTCCCTCGTTAACTGCAAATTGAAGCCATTATAGCCAGATGATAATTGTTTTCTTAATGAATTAAAAATCACACAAATGTATAAACAAAAAAAGCAAATGAGTGGTATTGGATGTAATATGTGACTAAAAAACATTCTATGCGCAGTTTTTAGTCATGCATTCATCAAAATATATGCAGCAAATAAACAAATATGCAAATATTAAAATACATTCAGCCTTTAAATATTAGGCTGACTGATATTAATTTGATCACTACAAAAACCGAAACGAGGACAGATTAAATAAACTTGATTTGCTTACGGTGTATAATATTATTATTATATTCCTAATTTTAAGTATTTGACCGACTCGGCTCTTGATGCTGATCAAGAATATATATTGCTTATAGAATTGAAATTGTATGCCTTATATATTTAATGATGCACATCTTCATTAAAAATTTGTAATAATTTATGAAATTATTCAGTTGCATTTGCTATAACAATGCAACGAGTACTGAGTAAAGAGTAGAAGAAGAAATCTGTATTGACTTTAACTAACAAACGTTGTTTGGAAATACATTGTGCCACAAGTGGTGCAACCGAACTGGAGCACTTGTGAGCGCTTTGGGTTTAGTTGATCACAAAGTGAACCAATTGACAATGTCCCTTCGCAGTTCTTTTGTTGGCTTGGCAACGCCGTAATTAGAGCGAAGTGGTATTCCACACTTCTGCGTCTCCTGGTTCGTCGGGATTGTAAGTCGCTTTGAAAGCTGTTTTGGAAACATTTGTTGCTGTTTAATTGATGCTTGAAAAATGCAAAGGATCAGCTTAAGGGACAGCAACAAGGCAAATTTATAAAAAAAAATTGTAAACCAAAATAATTTACTGGTCAACCCTCCTCGGCCACAAGATCCTGGCGGTAAGTGCAGGCTACAGTCAGAAAATAATATGTCCAAAATTATAAGTGCAAAATATGCCCACCACATCTTATATTTTGAACAGAGTAAGCTCGGCGATATTCAAATAAATTAAATTTTATTCACAATATGCAACATAAAAGAAAATGAACAGAGTAAAAAACATTTCTGCTTTTATAACTATGTTAACTAATATATTTTTGTCGAGTGTAGTCCAGCAGCAAAGCCCAACCATTGACCATTTAATTTGGCTACCACTGACGTTAAGTAGCAAGTAGTTGTGGCAAGTTTCTGGGCTCAGTTTGCTTAAGAGCAACCCGGTTTCTTCGCCTTCACGTTCTTATTTTCATCTAAATTATCATCTGTATCCTCCGACTGGACGCTGCCCAACTTGATCTTCTTTGGCTGAACGCTGCTGTCATTGGTATTATCGGGGTGGCGTTTTCGATTTGGCATTGCCTCGGATTTTTTCTATGTGAAAAATAAAAAAAATGAAGAAAGAAACCAGTTGTTAATATATATTTCATGTAGAATGCACTTTAAAATTTGTATCGGAATTTTTTTCAATCAATTATGAAACACTGCCATCCGAATTAATATCCGGAAGCTTCCTTTCAATTAAAGAAACACGCCCGCGGCCATACCACAATTGGCCAATTTTGCCACCCTCCAATTTAGCCGTATTTCGCTTACCCGCTTTTGTAATTATCAATGAATTTCTCGATCTGCTTTTTGTAAATGGTTTCGAAACTAAAACGTTGGGTTTGCCAATAAAATTAAATGGCATAACATGATACTAAAAAAAACATTACAAATTGTATTATTATATAAATTATTTTTTGGAAAAATCCTTTCATCTTAATCCAACAAGTAAACGTAATTGTTGTCTTACCAAAGTTTTAAAACAAATATTTCACAACTGTTATCAGCAACTTTTTGATGATTCAACGATTTCCACAAAAAGGAACTTAAGAGCTTCTTCTTTAAGGTTAGAGATGGGCAGTTTCACTTTCTCCATTTGACAACCTAACAACTGTGACAAAGGAACCGACTGTCAAAAATCGTCTAATAAGTCGCAAATGAACTAAAAAGACGAAAAATGAACCATTGCATTCAATGTTTAAAATTCCCAGAAAGTGCTTTGACACAGTACAAAATTATTATTTTCTTAAATATATAAAAAAAATTGTAAACCGAATAATTATTACATTTTTAAAATTGTATTATAACGGTTGTTTGTTTTGTTTGGATTTTTACATATACATGCTAAAAGGCTTAAGCTGACGTCATGCACAGAATATTTACCGAAAGCAGGTAAATTTTTCACTTTACTTCGCTGCGCATAAATAAAAACATTTGCTTTTATGAGCATGCGTGCATGGGATGCGCAATGATAAAAACCGTTTCATCTTCCACTGTCTCATCTAACTGCCGTTTATCGATACTTTGATTTATGATACAAAAATAAACACTGTACATCGCTATTGTAGTTCATCAGTAACCACCACAAAATTTAATTCGATTAACTGCCCATCTCTAAGGCGTACATGTGCTTGTGATCAATGACAACATTTGCATCGCTCATCCTGCAATTTGTCGCCTTGTTTTTTTAATATTGTGTGAAATATTGTTGTGAAATATTGGTGTGCATAATTGGTAAGAAAACAAGTTGAACAGATTTATTAATTATTGATGCACTAGTTGGTTAAAATCGCGATACAAATTTTAAAGTGCATTCCATATAAAATATATATTAACAATTGGTTGAACTGCTCATCTCCATAAATGCATAAATGTGTTTGTGGTCAATAACGCAGCTTTAACAGTTCAACCGGCAGTTTGTATATATATATATATATATTTATATATATGTGTGTGCATAAGTGGTAGGAATAATTTTCGTTTACTTTTCGTCGCTTATTCTTTTAAATGACGATGGCCGCTACTCAGTATTCGGTTTTTGATGCCTGTATGCCTGCTGTAGCTCGAGACATGTACATATGTACATATATGTAAATATATTGCTGCTGGCATATAAAATAAATCACGATATTTTTGCCAGTCACTTTCCGTCTTTTTGCCTGGTCTGCAGGAAAATCAATTCATTTTTTAGCACCAATAAGATTATTGGCATTTCATTAGAGTGAATAACACTGTCCACACAGTTTGCGCAGGGATATATAAAAAATTAATAAATGCGTCGCAATGGGTGCAACCCACCTTATGTTTTGCCATGTTTGCCGGCAACTGCAATTGCAAATATTGCTCAAATATTCATTTTACTGCGACAAGTTCGATTGTCAATCAGCTGAACAGCACCTTTGACTCAAGCTCCAATATCCCAACTCCTGGCACCGACTACGGCACTGGGGTAAACAAATTATTTCTGCGGTTGCCAATTACATACTTTTATGAATTTATCTCCCGAGCTCGTCCACTCCACTTCACTCCACGGCAGCCAACACATTTATCCGATTTCTTGCAAATGCCGTGAAATTACCAAATTACTTGCAGGCATTTAAGTAATATAGCTAATTGGTGTTAAAATTCCAAAAGTGCCAAATATGCGATGCAGAAAATTTGAGTTGGGAGTCATTTTGGAACTGATTGAATCGTGGCCAAAAATGAGAAATCAATCACAGAAGTGGCTGCCTTGCGGCCTGCTTCACATGACTGAAAATAAACCTGCCCATTTACAGTGGACCATATTCGTGAATAAATGCATAAAAGAAGGTTTTAGCTTAAAGGAATGTTCCAGAAAAATTATTTCATATATTAATACAATTTGTAATATTCTTTTGGCATCATGTTATGCCATGGATTTAATTTCATTGGCAAACCTAACGTTTTAGATTAGAAACGATTATTGAAAAACAGATCGAGAAATTCATTACAAATTTACTCCAAAAGCGGGTAAGAGTAATACGGTTAAATTGGAGGGTGCCAAAATTGGCCAATTGTGGTATGCCCGCGGGCGTGTTCCTTTAATTGAAAGGAAGCTTCCGGATATTAATTCGGATTGCAGTGCTTGAGAATTGACTGAATGTTTAAATAGAATTTGCCAACGCATTTGTTAACTGCACAAGTTGGTTGAGATCGCGATATAAATTTTAAAGTGCATTCGACATAAAATATATATTAACTGTGTTTTTGTTTTTATTCTTGTTTTTTACGTAGCAAAAATCCATAACGATATAGAACATCATGGTAGATTACAATGAAAGCAATGGGACAAACCCGAGCGACTCCGATTCCCTATCGTCCGTAGAAATTGGCTCGGAGTTTAACAATACTGAAGTGGAAGCTTACCTAGATGTGATGCCTAATGCATCCAATGAGCAATTGCAATTGAGTCCACCTACCAGCAATATGCAGGTTTTATATTCCATGGCTGATGACTCAAGTGACGATGAGGAATTTAACCATATTTTCCCAATGCCTAATGCATTCAATGAGCAATTCCAATTGAGTCCACCTACCAGCAATATGCAGGTTTTATATTCCATGGCTGATGACTCAAGTGACGATGAGGAATTTAACCATATTTTCCCAATGCCTAATGCATTCGATGAGCAATCCCAATTCAATTCAAATACACTTGAATTTTGTCCATGTGAAATGTGGCGTATGCAGGATTCCGATTCCATGTCTGACATGTCCGAAGAGACTGACTATTTCAGTGACGTTTCAAGATAGGGAACCGGAAGCTTATTGGTCACCCGTGCAAGCGCCTCCAAACGAAAAAGACATACCAAACGAATTGCTGACGGTTCCACTACAAAATCTGTTGGAGCAATCGGAAGAACAAATCGCAGAACTCACAAAAAAGCTGCTTTAATTTTTATTTAATTACCAATTTACCAATTTATTTACGAAAAACTAAAAACACTGTAAAAACACAAACCAAACTATCTAATAAGCTGTTAGCGATTTCATTTATTATTTGTTATCTTTTGCTAAATATAATGATATTTATAAATAATAACAATAACAATAATAAATGAAACAAAATAAAAATAATTTTGGTGGGTTTTCAATCAGAATTGTTCTTTTCTATGATATATGAATACTGTGCATTGGATTTCAGCTTTAATTAAAACAATTTCTGCCGATAAATTTAATTCAATTATTTTATTCTTGTACAGCTTCAGATCCCTGGCATAACATGATGCAATATGAAATGCAATAATATTAATAGAGAATCGAGACGACAAATATCAGTAACCATTCGCTTTAGAAATTAGAAATGGGCAGTTGACCGATTTCTCAATTTCGTTGTTCATCAAGGAGCTGGTCGGTTATAAAGCGGATCTAATGTGTCTGCAGGAGGTGGATCTGAAGATATTCGAGCATGATTTGAGACCAGTGTTGGAGCAGGCGCCCTATGGCTACGATGGCATCATGACGCCCAAAAGCCGCTGTGCCGAAGGCATTGCCACCTTCTATCGCTCGTCCCGCTTTAAGCTGCTCAACAATTATGCTCTGCAATTGGGCGCCAACCTTAGCACTTTGCCCATCTTTGCTGGACTGTGGACTAAGATTAGGCACAATGAAAAGTTGGCGTTGCGCATTTGCGAACGCTCCACAACGCTGCAAGTGTGCTTGTTGCAGTTGAGGGATTCGGATCGGTGTCTCCTCGTGGCCAATACTCATTTGTATTTCCATCAGGATGCGGATCACATACGACTGCTGCAGATTGGTTTCTCTCTCATCTTTGTAGAGCACATCTACAATCAGGCGATGAGGGAGCTCAGAATCGATTCCCCGAATATTGGACTTGTATTCTGTGGGGATTTCAACAGTGTGCCAGAATGTGGCATTTATAAGCTGATGACGGAGCAGGTTGTGGGCAGTGAGTTCGTGGATTGGCGCAGCAATGTGGAGGAGGAGGATCAATATGATCTCGGCATGTGGCACACCGGATTATACCAACTATACCACGCTTTTTGCCGCCTTATTGGATTATATATTCTATCAAAGCGATCGCTTCGATTTGGTGCAGTCTGTGCCGTTGCCCAGCGTGGAGCAGCTGAGCGAACATCCGGCAATACCTTCCATCACTATTCCCTCGGATAATGTCTTCCTCATCGCAGATCTAGCATTTAAAACTAACCAATTGCAATCTTCTATACTAGTGTAAATAAATTGTTATGAGATGAATTTTTTAATGATTATTTTTGAAATGCAATAGAGTATTTTTTAGTGTCTTCGTTTTCAAATACAATTTCAAGCAAAAACCGACTCGCCATCTGCAGCACATACGTATTGTATTCAACCTGATCCCAACGAGCACTAAAAAAGGGTCACCCATAAATCTATACTTTTCGATCTTAAATGTTTCATACGTGATCCAAAACCACTAATTTTCCTAAAAAAAAGAATACACCTGTCACTCCCCGAACAAAGCATTAAATTAGGTGCTATAATGAAGCAATTAAATGCGCTAAGCCACTTCCTGTCAGAGAATCCCCAATTCCCTGCTGATGGAGAGAATTCTCTCTTTCTCCAGCTCTGCCGCGCTATACTAGAAAATGAAAAAGCCTACATTAAAAGCCCTTTTCAGTAATTGCCCGAAACCCAAAACAAAAAAGTGAAAGCCATCTGAGAAATACTCTGTTTACTTAGAGAGACATATTTCACAAATCGCATTATATGCTCCATTCTAATTGGCTAATCAGACTTCAATTCTGCATTCCATTCATGTTGAGTGCATAATTAATTTGCGAAAAACAGTAATTTGGAATTTATATAAAATTTGATTTATATTAATAACATATGCGAAAATGAAAGTCGGCCACTATTTAGCTAGTATTTGCAATGATATTTAAATTGGCTGACCGAATTGATTCTGCTCCCTCGTTAACTGCAAATTGAAGCCATTATAGCCAGATGATAATTGTTTTCTTAATGAATTAAAAATCACACAAATGTATAAACAAAAAAAGCAAATGAGTGGTATTGGATGTAATATGTGACTAAAAAACATTCTATGCGCAGTTTTTAGTCATGCATTCATCAAAATATATGCAGCAAATAAACAAATATGCAAATATTAAAATACATTCAGCCTTTAAATATTAGGCTGACTGATATTAATTTGATCACTACAAAAACCGAAACGAGGACAGATTAAATAAACTTGATTTGCTTACGGTGTATAATATTATTATTATATTCCTAATTTTAAGTATTTGACCGACTCGGCTCTTGATGCTGATCAAGAATATATATTGCTTATAGAATTGAAATTGTATGCCTTATATATTTAATGATGCACATCTTCATTAAAAATTTGTAATAATTTATGAAATTATTCAGTTGCATTTGCTATAACAATGCAACGAGTACTGAGTAAAGAGTAGAAGAAGAAATCTGTATTGACTTTAACTAACAAACGTTGTTTGGAAATACATTGTGCCACAAGTGGTGCAACCGAACTGGAGCACTTGTGAGCGCTTTGGGTTTAGTTGATCACAAAGTGAACCAATTGACAATGTCCCTTCGCAGTTCTTTTGTTGGCTTGGCAACGCCGTAATTAGAGCGAAGTGGTATTCCACACTTCTGCGTCTCCTGGTTCGTCGGGATTGTAAGTCGCTTTGAAAGCTGTTTTGGAAACATTTGTTGCTGTTTAATTGATGCTTGAAAAATGCAAAGGATCAGCTTAAGGGACAGCAACAAGGCAAATTTATAAAAAAAAATTGTAAACCAAAATAATTTACTGGTCAACCCTCCTCGGCCGCAAGATCCTGGCGGTAAGTGCAGGCTACAGTCAGAAAATAATATGTCCAAAATTATAAGTGCAAAATATGCCCACCACATCTTATATTTTGAACAGAGTAAGCTCGGCGATATTCAAATAAATTAAATTTTATTCACAATATGCAACATAAAAGAAAATGAACAGAATAAAAAACATTTCTGCTTTTATAACTATGTTAACTAATATATTTTTGTCGAGTGTAGTCCAGCAGCAAAGCCCAACCATTGACCATTTAATTTGGCTACCACTGACGTTAAGTAGCAAGTAGTTGTGGCAAGTTTCTGGGCTCAGTTTGCTTAAGAGCAACCCGGTTTCTTCGCCTTCACGTTCTTATTTTCATCTAAATTATCATCTGTATCCTCCGACTGGACGCTGCCCAACTTGATCTTCTTTGGCTGAACGCTGCTGTCATTGGTATTATCGGGGTGGCGTTTTCGATTTGGCATTGCCTCGGATTTTTTCTATGTGAAAAATAAAAAAAATGAAGAAAGAAACCAGTTGTTAATATATATTTCATGTAGAATGCACTTTAAAATTTGTATCGGAATTTTTTTCAATCAATTATGAAACACTGCCATCCGAATTAATATCCGGAAGCTTCCTTTCAATTAAAGAAACACGCCCGCGGCCATACCACAATTGGCCAATTTTGCCACCCTCCAATTTAGCCGTATTTCGCTTACCCGCTTTTGTAATTATCAATGAATTTCTCGATCTGCTTTTTGTAAATGGTTTCGAAACTAAAACGTTGGGTTTGCCAATAAAATTAAATGGCATAACATGATACTAAAAAAAACATTACAAATTGTATTATTATATAAATTATTTTTTGGAAAAATCCTTTCATCTTAATCCAACAAGTAAACGTAATTGTTGTCTTACCAAAGTTTTAAAACAAATATTTCACAACTGTTATCAGCAACGAAAAAAAAATGAACCATTGCATTCAATGTTTAAAATTCCCAGAAAGTGCTTTGACACAGTACAAAATTATTATTTTCTTAAATATATAAAAAAAATTGTAAACCGAATAATTATTACATTTTTAAAATTGTATTATAACGGTTGTTAGTTTTGTTTGGATTTTTACATATACATGCTAAAAGGCTTAAGCTGACGTCATGCAATTTTTCACTTTACTTCATGTTCCACTGTCTCAACTAACTGCCGTTCATCGATACTTTTATTTATGATACAAAAATAAACACTGTACATCGCTATTGTAGTTCATCAGTAACCACCACAAAATTTAATTCGATTAACTGCCCATCTCTAAGGCGTACATGTGCTTGTGATCAATGACAACATTTGCATCGCTCATCCTGCAATTTGTCGCCTTGTTTTTTTAATATTGTGTGAAATATTGTTGTGAAATATTGGTGTGCATAATTGGTAAGAAAACAAGTTGAACAGATTTATTAATTATTTATGCATTAGTTGGTTAAAATCGCGATACAAATTTTAAAGTGCATTCCATATAAAATATATATTAACAATTGGTTGAACTGCTCATCTCCATAAATGCATAAATGTGTTTGTAGTCAATAACACAGCTTTAACAGTTCAACCGGCAGTTTGTATAATATATATATATATATTTATATATATGTGTGTGCATAAGTGGTAGGCATAATTTTCGTTTACTTTTCGTCGCTTATTCTTTTAAATGACGATGGCCGCTACTCAGTATTCGGTTTTTGATGCCTGTATGCCTGCTGTAGCTCGAGACATGTACATATATGTAAATATATATATATATATTTATATATGTATATATATATAATATTTTTTTTTTGACTATGAGTTATTGCTGCTGGCATATCGAGAAATTCATTACAAATTACGGTTAAATTGGAGGGTGGCAAAATTGGCCAATTGTGGAATGCCCGCGGGCGTGTTCCTTTAATTGAAAGGAAGCTTCCGGATATTAATTCGGATGGCAGTGCTTTTTAAATTTTAGAGTGCATTCGACATAAAATATATATTAACTGTTTTTTTCTTTTTATTCTTGTTTTTACGTTGCAAAAATCCATAACGATATAGAACATCATGGTAGATTACAATGAAAGCAATGGGACAAACCCGAGCGACTCCGATTCCCTATCGTCCGTAGAAATTGGCTCGGAGTTTAACAATACTGAAGTGGAAGCTTACCTAGATGTGATGCCTAATGCATCCAATGTGCAAATGCAATTGAGTCCACCTACCAGCAATATGCAGGTTTTATATTCCATGGCTGATGACTCAAGTGACGATGAGGAATTTAACCATATTTTCACAATGCCTAATGCATTCGATGAGCAATCCCAATTCAATTCAAATACACTTGAATTTTGTCCATGTGGAATGTGCCATATTCAGGATTCCGATTCCATGTCTGATGACTCAAGTGACGATGAGGTATTAAACCATCTTACCCCAATGCCTAATGCATGTCCATGTGGAATCTGCCATATTCAGGATTCCGATTCCATGTTTGATGACTCAAGATACATTGAGGTATTAAACCATCTTACCCCAATGCCTTTAGTGACCAATTGCAATAAAATCTACCTACATTTTGTTCATTTGAAATATGCCATACGCAGTTTTCCGATTTCATGTCCGTCGAGGACAATGACTCTTCCAGTGACGTTTCAGAATTGGAATACGAACCGGATTTAGATAATATACCGGCCATATATCATGTACCTGATTATTTCTACCAAAATCTGAACAGGGAACCGGAAGCTTATTGGTCACCCGTGCAAGCGCCTCCCAACGAAAATGACATATCAAACGAATTGCTGACGGTTCCACTACAAAATCTGTTGGAGCAATCGGAAGAACAAATCGCAGAACTCACAAAAAAGCTGCTTTAATTTTTATTTAATTACCAATTTACCAATTTATTTACGAAAAACTAAAAACACTGTAAAAACACAAACCAAACTATCTAATAAGCTGTTAGCGATTTCATTTATTATTTGTTATCTTTTGCTAAATATAATGATATTTATAAATAATAACAATAACAATAATAAATGAAACAAAATAAAAATAATTTTGGTGGGTTTTCAATCAGAATTGTTCTTTTCTATGATATATGAATACTGTGCATTGGATTTCAGCTTTAATTAAAACAATTTCTGCCGATAAATTTAATTCAATTATTTTATTCTTGTACAGCTTCAGATCCCTGGCATAACATGATGCAATATGAAATGCAATAATATTAATAGAGAATCGAGACGACAAATATCAGTAACCATTCGCTTTAGAAATTAGAAATGGGCAGTTGACCGATTTCTCAATTTCGTTGTTCATCAAGGAGCTGGTCGGTTATAAAGCGGATCTAATGTGTCTGCAGGAGGTGGATCTGAAGATATTCGAGCATGATTTGAGACCAGTGTTGGAGCAGGCGCCCTATGGCTACGATGGCATCATGACGCCCAAAAGCCGCTGTGCCGAAGGCATTGCCACCTTCTATCGCTCGTCCCGCTTTAAGCTGCTCAACAATTATGCTCTGCAATTGGGCGCCAACCTTAGCACTTTGCCCATCTTTGCTGGACTGTGGACTAAGATTAAGCACAATGAAAAGTTGGCGTTGCGCATTTGCGAACGCTCCACAACGCTGCAAGTGTGCTTGTTGCAGTTGAGGGATTCGGATCGGTGTCTCCTCGTGGCCAATACTCATTTGTATTTCCATCAGGATGCGGATCACATACGACTGCTGCAGATTGGTTTCTCTCTCATCTTTGTAGAGCACATCTACAATCAGGCGATGAGGGAGCTCAGAATCGATCCCTCGAATATTGGACTTGTATTCTGTGGGGATTTCAACAGTGTGCCAGAATGTGGCACTTATAAGCTGATGACGGAGCAGGTTGTGGGCAGTGAGTTCGTGGATTGGCGTAGCAATGTGGAGGAGGAGGATCAATATGATCTCGGCATGTGGCACACCGGATTATACCAATTATACCACGCTTTTTGCCGCCTTATTGGATTATATATTCTATCAAAGCGATCGCTTCGATTTGGTGCAGTCTGTGCCGTTGCCCAGCGTGGAGCAGCTGAGCGAACATCCGGCAATACCTTCCATCACTATTCCCTCGGATAATGTCTCCCTCATCGCAGATCTAGCATTTAAAACTAACCAATTGCAATCTTCTATACTAGTGTAAATAAATTGTTATGAGATGAATTTTTTAATGATTATTTTTGAAATGCAATAGAGTATTTTTTAGTGTCTTCGTTTTCAAATACAATTTCAAGCAAAAACCGACTCGCCATCTGCAGCACATACGTATTGTATTCAACCTGATCCCAACGAGCACTAAAAAAGGGTCACCCATAAATCTATACTTTTCGATCTTAAATGTTTCATACGTGATCCAAAACCACTAATTTTCCTAAAAAAACTAATACACCTGTCACTCCCCGAACAAAGCATTAAATTAGGTGCTATAATGAAGCAATTAAATGCGCTAAGCCACTTCCTGTCAGAGAATCCCCAATTCCCTGCTGATGGAGAGAATTCTCTCTTTCTCCAGCTCTGCCGCGCTATACTAGAAAATGAAAAAGCCTACATTAAAAGCCCTTTTCAGTAATTGCCCGAAACCCAAAACAAAAAAGTGAAAGCCATCTGAGAAATACTCTGTTTACTTAGAGAGACATATTTCACAAATCGCATTATATGCTCCATTCTAATTGGCAACAGGGTATCAAACTAATTCCATTTGGCTGCTGCAGCAGCAATTCGTTGCGGCAACTAATCAACTTAATTTGCATTCCATTCATGTTGAGTGCATAATTAATTTGCGAAAAACAGTAATTTGGAATTTATATAAAATTTGATTTATATTAATAACATATGCGAAAATGAAAGTCGGCCACTATTTAGCTAGTATTTGCAATTATATTTAAATTGGCTGACCGAATTGATTCTGCTCCCTCGTTAACTGCAAATTGAAGCCATTATAGCCAGATGATAATTGTTTTCTTAATGAATTAAAAATCACACAAATGTATAAACAAAAAAAGCAAATGAGTGGTATTGGATGTAATATGTGACTAAAAAACATTCTATGCGCAGTTTTTAGTCATGCATTCATCAAAATATATGCAGCAAATAAACAAATATGCAAATATTAAAATACATTCAGCCTTTAAATATTAGGCTGACTGATATTAATTTGATCACTACAAAAACCGAAACGAGGACAGATTAAATAAACTTGATTTGCTTACGGTGTATAATATTATTATTATATTCCTAATTTTAAGTATTTGACCGACTCGGCTCTTGATGCTGATCAAGAATATATATTGCTTATAGAATTGAAATTGTATGCCTTATATATTTAATGATGCACATCTTCATTAAAAATTTGTAATAATTTATGAAATTATTCATTGCATTTGCTATAACAATGCAACGAGTACTGAGTAAAGAGTAGAAGAAGAAATCTGTATTGACTTTAACTAACAAACGTTGTTTGGAAATACATTGTGCCACAAGTGGTGCAACCGAACTGGAGCACTTGTGAGCGCTTTGGGTTTAGTTGATCACAAAGTGAACCAATTGACAATGTCCCTTCGCAGTTCTTTTGTTGGCTTGGCAACGCCGTAATTAGAGCGAAGTGGTATTCCACACTTCTGCGTCTCCTGGTTCGTCGGGATTGTAAGTCGCTTTGAAAGCTGTTTTGGAAACATTTGTTGCTGTTTAATTGATGCTTGAAAAATGCAAAGGATCAGCTTAAGGGACAGCAAAAGGCAAATGACCCAGAGACTAAGCTTACAAAAAATAAAGTGTAACAAAAATGCAAAAAGTGAACGGCAAGCGGAGAGTAACATAAAAAACACATAAAAGACAATACTGAATAAAAAATATGTAAAAATCGCTTTTCAGCTAATTTCTGTTCTCTCTCTCTCTAATTATAAAAAAAATAAATTTATAAAAAAAAATTGTAAACCAAAATAATTTACTGGTCAACCCTCCTCGGCCGCAAGATCCTTCAAGGCCAGACATGGCTTGTGGCCCGCCATTCAGAGGCTAAGTTTAAACAGAATGCGGCTTTGTGTTGTGCCTGGCGGTAAGTGCAGGCTACAGTCAGAAAATAATATGTCCAAAATTATAAGTGCAAAATATGCCCACCACATCTTATATTTTGAACAGAGTAAGCTCGGCGATATTCAAATAAATTAAATTTTATTCACAATATGCAACATAAAAGAAAATGAACAGAATAAAAAACATTTCTGCTTTTATAACTATGTTAACTAATATATTTTTGTCGAGTGTAGTCCAGCAGCAAAGCCCAACCATTGACCATTTAATTTGGCTACCACTGACGTTAAGTAGCAAGTAGTTGTGGCAAGTTTCTGGGCTCAGTTTGCTTAAGAGCAACCCGGTTTCTTCGCCTTCACGTTCTTATTTTCATCTAAATTATCATCTGTATCCTCCGACTGGACGCTGCCCAACTTGATCTTCTTTGGCTGAACGCTGCTGTCATTGGTATTATCGGGGTGGCGTTTTCGATTTGGCATTGCCTCGGATTTTTTCTATGTGAAAAATAAAAAAAATGAAGAAAGAAACCAGTTGTTAATATATATTTCATGTAGAATGCACTTTAAAATTTGTATCGGAATTTTTTTCAATCAATTATGAAACACTGCCATCCGAATTAATATCCGGAAGCTTCCTTTCAATTAAAGAAACACGCCCGCGGCCATACCACAATTGGCCAATTTTGCCACCCTCCAATTTAGCCGTATTTCGCTTACCCGCTTTTGTAATTATCAATGAATTTCTCGATCTGCTTTTTGTAAATGGTTTCGAAACTAAAACGTTGGGTTTGCCAATAAAATTAAATGGCATAACATGATACTAAAAAAAACATTACAAATTGTATTATTATATAAATTATTTTTTGGAAAAATCCTTTCATCTTAATCCAACAAGTAAACGTAATTGTTGTCTTACCAAAGTTTTAAAACAAATATTTCACAACTGTTATCAGCAACTTTTTGATGATTCAAGATTTCCACAAAAAGGAACTTAAGAGCTTCTTCTTTAAGGTTAGAGATGGGCAGTTTACTTTTTCCATTTGACAACCTAACAACCAAAGTTACCCGCAGAAAAGGAACCGATTGTCAAAAATCGTCTAATAAGTCGCAAATGAACTAAAAAGACGAAAAATGAACCATTGCATTCAATGTTTAAAATTCCCAGAAAGTGCTTTGACACAGTACAAAATTATTATTTTCTTAAATATATAAAAAAAATTGTAAACCGAATAATTATTACATTTATAAAATTGTATTATAACGGTTGTTTGTTTTGTTTGGATTTTTACATATACATGCTAAAAGGCTTAAGCTGACGTCATGCACAGAATATTTACCAAAGCAGGTAATTTTTCACTTTACTTCGCTGCGCATAAATAAAAACATTTGCTTTTATGAGCATGCGTGCATGGGATGCGCAATGATAAAAACCGTTTCATCTTCCACTGTCTCATCTAACTGCCGTTCATCGATACTTTGATTTATGATACAAAAATAAACACTGTACATCGCTATTGTAGTTCATCAGTAACCACCACAAAATTTAATTCGATTAACTGCCCATCTCTAAGGCGTACATGTGCTTGTGATCAATGACAACATTTGCATCGCTCATCCTGCAATTTGTCGCCTTGTTTTTTTAATATTGTGTGAAATATTGTTGTGAAATATTGGTGTGCATAATTGGTAAGAAAACAAGTTGAACAGATTTATTAATTATTTATGCATTAGTTGGTTAAAATCGCGATACAAATTTTAAAGTGCATTCCATATAAAATATATATTAACAATTGGTTGAACTGCTCATCTCCATAAATGCATAAATGTGTTTGTGGTCAATAACGCAGCTTTAACAGTTCAACCGGCAGTTTGTATATATATATATATATATTTATATATATGTGTGTGCATAAGTGGTAGGCATAATTTTCGTTTACTTTTCGTCGCTTATTCTTTTAAATGACGATGGCCGCTACTCAGTATTCGGTTTTTGATGCCTGTATGCCTGCTGTAGCTCGAGACATGTACATATGTACATATATGTAAATATATTGCTGCTGGCATATAAAATAAATCACGATATTTTTGCCAGTCACTTTCCGTCTTTTTGCCTGGTCTGCAGGAAAATCAATTCATTTTTTAGCACCAATAAGATTATTGGCATTTCATTAGAGTGAATAACACTGTCCACACAGTTTGCGCAGGGATATATAAAAAATTAATAAATGCGTCGCAATGGGTGCAACCCACCTTATGTTTTGCCATGTTTGCCGGCAACTGCAATTGCAAATATTGCTCAAATATTCATTTTACTGCGACAAGTTCGATTGTCAATCAGCTGAACAGCACCTTTGACTCAAGCTCCAATATCCCAACTCCTGGCACCGACTACGGCACTGGGGTAAACAAATTATTTCTGCGGTTGCCAATTACATACTTTTATGAATTTATCTCCCGAGCTCGTCCACTCCACTTCACTCCACGGCAGCCAACACATTTATCCGATTTCTTGCAAATGCCGTGAAATTACCAAATTACTTGCAGGCATTTAAGTAATATAGCTAATTGGTGTTAAAATTCCAAAAGTGCCAAATATGCGATGCAGAAAATTTGAGTTGGGAGTCATTTTGGAACTGATTGAATCGTGGCCATGAGAAATCAATCCAGAAGTCTGCCTTGCGGCCTGCTTCACATGACTGAAAATAAACCTGCCCATTTACAGTGGACCATATTCGTGAATAAATGCATAAAAGAAGGTTTTAGCTTAAAGGAATGTTCCAGAAAAATTATTTCATATATTAATACAATTTGTAATATTCTTTTGGCATCATGTTATGCCATGGATTTAATTTCATTGGCAAACCTAACGTTTTAGATTAGAAACGATTATTGAAAAACAGATCGAGAAATTCATTACAAATTTACTCCAAAAGCGGGTAAGAGTAATACGGTTAAATTGGAGGGTGCCAAATTGGCCAATTGTGGTATGCCCGCGGGCGTGTTCCTTTAATTGAAAGGAAGCTTCCGGATATTAATTCGGATTGCAGTGCTTGAGAATTGACTGAATGTTTAAATAGAATTTGCCAACGCATTTGTTAACTGCACAAGTTGGTTGAGATCGCGATATAAATTTTAAAGTGCATTCGACATAAAATATATATTAACTGTGTTTTTGTTTTTATTTGTTACGTGCAAAATCCTACGATTAGACTCATGTTTCATGAGCAATGGGACAAACCCGAGCGACTCCGATTCCCTATCGTCCGTAGAAATTGGCTCGGAGTTTAACAATACTGAAGTGGAAGCTTACCTAGATGTGATGCCTAATGCATCCAATGAGCAATTGCAATTGAGTCCACCTACCAGCAATATGCAGGTTTTATATTCCATGGCTGATGACTCAAGTGACGATGAGGAATTTAACCATATTTTCCCAATGCCTAATGCATTCAATGAGCAATTCCAATTGAGTCCACCTACAGAATATGCAGGTTTTATATTCCATGGCTGATGACTCAAGTACATGAGGAATTTAACCATATTTTCCCAATGCCTAATGCATTCGATAGAATCCCAATTCAATTCAAATACCTTGAATTTTGTCCATGTGATGTGGCGATGCATGATTCCTGATTCCATGTCTGACATTCAGAAGAGACTGACTATTTCATGACGTTTCAAGATAGGGAACCGGAAGCTTATTGGTCACCCGTGCAAGCGCCTCCAAACGAAAAAGACATACCAAACGAATTGCTGACGGTTCCACTACAAAATCTGTTGGAGCAATCGGAAGAACAAATCGCAGAACTCACAAAAAAGCTGCTTTAATTTTTATTTAATTACCAATTTACCAATTTATTTACGAAAAACTAAAAACACTGTAAAAACACAAACCAAACTATCTAATAAGCTGTTAGCGATTTCATTTATTATTTGTTATCTTTTGCTAAATATAATGATATTTATAAATAATAACAATAACAATAATAAATGAAACAAAATAAAAATAATTTTGGTGGGTTTTCAATCAGAATTGTTCTTTTCTATGATATATGAATACTGTGCATTGGATTTCAGCTTTAATTAAAACAATTTCTGCCGATAAATTTAATTCAATTATTTTATTCTTGTACAGCTTCAGATCCCTGGCATAACATGATGCAATATGAAATGCAATAATATTAATAGAGAATCGAGACGACAAATATCAGTAACCATTCGCTTTAGAAATTAGAAATGGGCAGTTGACCGATTTCTCAATTTCGTTGTTCATCAAGGAGCTGGTCGGTTATAAAGCGGATCTGATGTGTCTGCAGGAGGTGGATCTGAAGATATTCGAGCATGATTTGAGACCAGTGTTGGAGCAGGCGCCCTATGGCTACGATGGCATCATGACGCCCAAAAGCCGCTGTGCCGAAGGCATTGCCACCTTCTATCGCTCGTCCCGCTTTAAGCTGCTCAACAATTATGCTCTGCAATTGGGCGCCAACCTTAGCACTTTGCCCATCTTTGCTGGACTGTGGACTAAGATTAAGCACAATGAAAAGTTGGCGTTGCGCATTTGCGAACGCTCCACAACGCTGCAAGTGTGCTTGTTGCAGTTGAGGGATTCGGATCGGTGTCTCCTCGTGGCCAATACTCATTTGTATTTCCATCAGGATGCGGATCACATACGACTGCTGCAGATTGGTTTCTCTCTCATCTTTGTAGAGCACATCTACAATCAGGCGATGAGGGAGCTCAGAATCGATCCCTCGAATATTGGACTTGTATTCTGTGGGGATTTCAACAGTGTGCCAGAATGTGGCATTTATAAGGTGATGACGGAGCAGGTTGTGGGCAGTGAGTTCGTGGATTGGCGTAGCAATGTGGAGGAGGAGGATCAATATGATCTCGGCATGTGGCACACCGGATTATACCAATTATACCACGCTTTTTGCCGCCTTATTGGATTATATATTCTATCAAAGCGATCGCTTCGATTTGGTGCAGTCTGTGCCGTTGCCCAGCGTGGAGCAGCTGAGCGAACATCCGGCAATACCTTCCATCACTATTCCTTCGGATAATGTCTCCCTCATCGCAGATCTAGCATTTAAAACTAACCAATTGCAATCTTCTATACTAGTGTAAATAAATTGTTATGAGATGAATTTTTTAATGATTATTTTTGAAATGCAATAGAGTATTTTTTAGTGTCTTCGTTTTCAAATACAATTTCAAGCAAAAACCGACTCGCCATCTGCAGCACATACGTATTGTATTCAACCTGATCCCAACGAGCACTAAAAAAGGGTCACCCATAAATCTATACTTTTCGATCTTAAATGTTTCATACGTGATCCAAAACCACTAATTTTCCTAAAAAAGCTAATACACCTGTCACTCCCCGAACAAAGCATTAAATTAGGTGCTATAATGAAGCAATTAAATGCGCTAAGCCACTTCCTGTCAGAGAATCCCCAATTCCCTGCTGATGGAGAGAATTCTATCTTTCTCCAGCTCTGCCGCGCTATACTAGAAAATGAAAAAGCCTACATTAAAAGCCCTTTTCAGTAATTGCCCGAAACCCAAAACAAAAAAGTGAAAGCCATCTGAGAAATACTCTGTTTACTTAGAGAGACATATTTCACAAATCGCATTATATGCTCCATTCTAATTGGCAACAGGGTATCAAGACTAATTCCATTTGGCTGCTGCAGCAGCAATTCGTTGCGGCAACTAATCAACTTAATTTGCATTCCATTCATGTTGAGTGCATAATTAATTTGCGAAAAACAGTAATTTGGAATTTATATAAAATTTGATTTATATTAATAACATATGCGAAAATGAAAGTCGACCACTATTTAGCTAGTATTTGCAATATATTTAAATTGGCTGACCGAATTGATTCTGCTCCCTCGTTAACTGCAAATTGAAGCCATTATAGCCAGATGATAATTGTTTTCTTAATGAATTAAAAATCACACAAATGTATAAACAAAAAAAGCAAATGAGTGGTATTGGATGTAATATGTGACTAAAAAACATTCTATGCGCAGTTTTTAGTCATGCATTCATCAAAATATATGCAGCAAATAAACAAATATGCAAATATTAAAATACATTCAGCCTTTAAATATTAGGCTGACTGATATTAATTTGATCACTACAAAAACCGAAACGAGGACAGATTAAATAAACTTGATTTGCTTACGGTGTATAATATTATTATTATATTCCTAATTTTAAGTATTTGACCGACTCGGCTCTTGATGCTGATCAAGAATATATATTGCTTATAGAATTGAAATTGTATGCCTTATATATTTAATGATGCACATCTTCATTAAAAATTTGTAATAATTTATGAAATTATTCATATGCATTTGCTATAACAATGCAACGAGTACTGAGTAAAGAGTAGAAGAAGAAATCTGTATTGACTTTAACTAACAAACGTTGTTTGGAAATACTTGCATTTGCTATAACAATGAACGAACTGAGAAGGTAGAAGAAGATCTGTATTGACTTTAACTAACAAACGTTGTGGAAATACATTGTGCCACGTGGTGCAACCGAACTGGAGCACTTGTGAGCGCTTTGGGTTTAGTTGATCACAAAGTGAACCAATTGACAATGTCCCTTCGCAGTTCTTTTGTTGGCTTGGCAACGCCGTAATTAGAGCGAAGTGGTATTCCACACTTCTGCGTCTCCTGGTTCGTCGGGATTGTAAGTCGCTTTGAAAGCTGTTTTGGAAACATTTGTTGCTGTTTAATGCTGAATGCTCTGAAAAATGCAAATGCGCATCTAGCTCTAAGGAGTAAACAGCAACAATGGCAAATTTATAAAAAAAAATTGTAAACCAAAATAATTTACTGGTCAACCCTCCTCGGCCGCAAGATCCTTCAAGGCCAGACATGGCTTGTGGCCCGCCATTCAGAGGCTAAGTTTAAACAGAATGCGGCTTTGTGTTGTGCCTGGCGGTAAGTGCAGGCTACAGTCAGAAAATAATATGTCCAAAATTATAAGTGCAAAATATGCCCACCACATCTTATATTTTGAACAGAGTAAGCTCGGCGATATTCAAATAAATTAAATTTTATTCACAATATGCAACATAAAAGAAAATGAACAGAGTAAAAAACATTTCTGCTTTTATAACTATGTTAACTAATATATTTTTGTCGAGTGTAGTCCAGCAGCAAAGCCCAACCATTGACCATTTAATTTGGCTACCACTGACGTTAAGTAGCAAGTAGTTGTGGCAAGTTTCTGGGCTCAGTTTGCTTAAGAGCAACCCGGTTTCTTCGCCTTCACGTTCTTATTTTCATCTAAATTATCATCTGTATCCTCCGACTGGACGCTGCCCAACTTGATCTTCTTTGGCTGAACGCTGCTGTCATTGGTATTATCGGGGTGGCGTTTTCGATTTGGCATTGCCTCGGATTTTTTCTATGTGAAAAATAAAAAAAATGAAGAAAGAAACCAGTTGTTAATATATATTTCATGTAGAATGCACTTTAAAATTTGTATCGGAATTTTTTTCAATCAATTATGAAACACTGCCATCCGAATTAATATCCGGAAGCTTCCTTTCAATTAAAGAAACACGCCCGCGGCCATACCACAATTGGCCAATTTTGCCACCCTCCAATTTAGCCGTATTTCGCTTACCCGCTTTTGTAATTATCAATGAATTTCTCGATCTGCTTTTTGTAAATGGTTTCGAAACTAAAACGTTGGGTTTGCCAATAAAATTAAATGGCATAACATGATACTAAAAAAAACATTACAAATTGTATTATTATATAAATTATTTTTTGGAAAAATCCTTTCATCTTAATCCAACAAGTAAACGTAATTGTTGTCTTACCAAAGTTTTAAAACAAATATTTCACAACTGTTATCAGCAACTTTTTGATGATTCAACGATTTCCACAAAAAGGAACTTAAGAGCTTCTTCTTTAAAGTTAGAGATGGGCAGTTTCACTTTTTCCATATGACAACCTAACCACTGTGACAATGGAACCGACTGTCAAAAATCGTCTAAGTCGCAAATGAACTAAAAAGACGAAAAATGAACCATTGCATTCAATGTTTAAAATTCCCAGAAAGTGCTTTGACACAGTACAAAATTATTATTTTCTTAAATATATAAAAAAAATTGTAAACCGAATAATTATTACATTTTTAAAATTGTATTATAACGGTTGTTTGTTTTGTTTGGATTTTTACATATACATGCTAAAAGGCTTAAGCTGACGTCATGCACAGAATATTTACCGAAAGCAGGTACATTTTTCACTTTACTTCGCTGCGCATAAATAAAAACATTTGCTTTTATGAGCATGCGTGCATGGGATGCGCAATGATAAAAACCGTTTCATCTTCCACTGTCTCATCTAACTGCCGTTTATCGATACTTTGATTTATGATACAAAAATAAACACTGTACATCGCTATTGTAGTTCATCAGTAACCACCACAAAATTTAATTCGATTAACTGCCCATCTCTAAGGCGTACATGTGCTTGTGATCAATGACAACATTTGCATCGCTCATCCTGCAATTTGTCGCCTTGTTTTTTTAATATTGTGTGAAATATTGTTGTGAAATATTGGTGTGCATAATTGGTAAGAAAACAAGTTGAACAGATTTATTAATTATTGATGCACTAGTTGGTTAAAATCGCGATACAAATTTTAAAGTGCATTCCATATAAAATATATATTAACAATTGGTTGAACTGCTCATCTCCATAAATGCATAAATGTGTTTGTGGTCAATAACGCAGCTTTAACAGTTCAACCGGCAGTTTGTATATATATATATATATATTTATATATATGTGTGTGCATAAGTGGTAGGCATAATTTTCGTTTACTTTTCGTCGCTTATTCTTTTAAATGACGATGGCCGCTACTCAGTATTCGGTTTTTGATGCCTGTATGCCTGCTGTAGCTCGAGACATGTACATATGTACATATATGTAAATATATTGCTGCTGGCATATAAAATAAATCACGATATTTTTGCCAGTCACTTTCCGTCTTTTTGCCTGGTCTGCAGGAAAATCAATTCATTTTTTAGCACCAATAAGATTATTGGCATTTCATTAGAGTGAATAACACTGTCCACACAGTTTGCGCAGGGATATATAAAAAATTAATAAATGCGTCGCAATGGGTGCAACCCACCTTATGTTTTGCCATGTTTGCCGGCAACTGCAATTGCAAATATTGCTCAAATATTCATTTTACTGCGACAAGTTCGATTGTCAATCAGCTGAACAGCACCTTTGACTCAAGCTCCAATATCCCAACTCCTGGCACCGACTACGGCACTGGGGTAAACAAATTATTTCTGCGGTTGCCAATTACATACTTTTATGAATTTATCTCCCGAGCTCGTCCACTCCACTTCACTCCACGGCAGCCAACACATTTATCCGATTTCTTGCAAATGCCGTGAAATTACCAAATTACTTGCAGGCATTTAAGTAATATAGCTAATTGGTGTTAAAATTCCAAAAGTGCCAAATATGCGATGCAGAAAATTTGAGTTGGGAGTCATTTTGGAACTGATTGAATCGTGGCCAAAAATTAGAAATCAATCACAGAAGTGGCTGCCTTGCGGCCTGCTTCACATGACTGAAAATAAACCTGCCCATTTACAGTGGACCATATTCGTGAATAAATGCATAAAAGAAGGTTTTAGCTTAAAGGAATGTTCCAGAAAAATTATTTCATATATTAATACAATTTGTAATATTCTTTTGGCATCATGTTATGCCATGGATTTAATTTCATTGGCAAACCTAACGTTTTAGATTAGAAACGATTATTGAAAAACAGATCGAGAAATTCATTACAAATTTACTCCAAAAGCGGGTAAGAGTAATACGGTTAAATTGGAGGGTGGCAAAATTGGCCAATTGTGGTATGCCCGCGGGCGTGTTCCTTTAATTGAAAGGAAGCTTCCGGATATTAATTCGGATTGCAGTGCTTGAGAATTGATTGAATGTTTAAATAGAATTTGCCAACGCATTTGTTAACTGCACAAGTTGGTTGAGATCGCGATATAAATTTTAAAGTGCATTCGACATAAAATATATATTAACTGTGTTTTTGTTTTTATTCTTGTTTTTTACGTAGCAAAAATCCATAACGATATAGAACATCATGGTAGATTACAATGAAAGCAATGGGACAAACCCGAGCGACTCCGATTCCCTATCGTCCGTAGAAATTGGCTCGGAGTTTAACAATACTGAAGTGGAAGCTTACCTAGATGTGATGCCTAATGCATCCAATGAGCAATTGCAATTGAGTCCACCTACCAGCAATATGCAGGTTTTATATTCCATGGCTGATGACTCAAGTGACGATGAGGAATTTAACCATATTTTCCCAATGCCTAATGCATTCAATGAGCAATTCCAATTGAGTCCACCTACCAGCAATATGCAGGTTTTATATTCCATGGCTGATGACTCAAGTGACGATGAGGAATTTAACCATATTTTCCCAATGCCTAATGCATTCGATGAGCAATCCCAATTCAATTCAAATACACTTGAATTTTGTCCATGTGAAATGTGGCGTATGCAGGATTCCGATTCCATGTCTGACATGTCCGAAGAGACTGACTATTTCAGTGACGTTTCAAGATAGGGAACCGGAAGCTTATTGGTCACCCGTGCAAGCGCCTCCAAACGAAAAAGACATACCAAACGAATTGCTGACGGTTCCACTACAAAATCTGTTGGAGCAATCGGAAGAACAAATCGCAGAACTCACAAAAAAGCTGCTTTAATTTTTATTTAATTACCAATTTACCAATTTATTTACGAAAAACTAAAAACACTGTAAAAACACAAACCAAACTATCTAATAAGCTGTTAGCGATTTCATTTATTATTTGTTATCTTTTGCTAAATATAATGATATTTATAAATAATAACAATAACAATAATAAATGAAACAAAATAAAAATAATTTTGGTGGGTTTTCAATCAGAATTGTTCTTTTCTATGATATATGAATACTGTGCATTGGATTTCAGCTTTAATTAAAACAATTTCTGCCGATAAATTTAATTCAATTATTTTATTCTTGTACAGCTTCAGATCCCTGGCATAACATGATGCAATATGAAATGCAATAATATTAATAGAGAATCGAGACGACAAATATCAGTAACCATTCGCTTTAGAAATTAGAAATGGGCAGTTGACCGATTTCTCAATTTCGTTGTTCATCAAGGAGCTGGTCGGTTATAAAGCGGATCTGATGTGTCTGCAGGAGGTGGATCTGAAGATATTCGAGCATGATTTGAGACCAGTGTTGGAGCAGGCGCCCTATGGCTACGATGGCATCATGACGCCCAAAAGCCGCTGTGCCGAAGGCATTGCCACCTTCTATCGCTCGTCCCGCTTTAAGCTGCTCAACAATTATGCTCTGCAATTGGGCGCCAACCTTAGCACTTTGCCCATCTTTGCTGGACTGTGGACTAAGATTAAGCACAATGAAAAGTTGGCGTTGCGCATTTGCGAACGCTCCACAACGCTGCAAGTGTGCTTGTTGCAGTTGAGGGATTCGGATCGGTGTCTCCTCGTGGCCAATACTCATTTGTATTTCCATCAGGATGCGGATCACATACGACTGCTGCAGATTGGTTTCTCTCTCATCTTTGTAGAGCACATCTACAATCAGGCGATGAGGGAGCTCAGAATCGATCCCTCGAATATTGGACTTGTATTCTGTGGGGATTTCAACAGTGTGCCAGAATGTGGCATTTATAAGCTGATGACGGAGCAGGTTGTGGGCAGTGAGTTCGTGGATTGGCGCAGCAATGTGGAGGAGGAGGATCAATATGATCTCGGCATGTGGCACACCGGATTATACCAACTATACCACGCTTTTTGCCGCCTTATTGGATTATATATTCTATCAAAGCGATCGCTTCGATTTGGTGCAGTCTGTGCCGTTGCCCAGCGTGGAGCAGCTGAGCGAACATCCGGCAATACCTTCCATCACTATTCCCTCGGATAATGTCTTCCTCATCGCAGATCTAGCATTTAAAACTAACCAATTGCAATCTTCTATACTAGTGTAAATAAATTGTTATGAGATGAATTTTTTAATGATTATTTTTGAAATGCAATAGAGTATTTTTTAGTGTCTTCGTTTTCAAATACAATTTCAAGCAAAAACCGACTCGCCATCTGCAGCACATACGTATTGTATTCAACCTGATCCCAACGAGCACTAAAAAAGGGTCACCCATAAATCTATACTTTTCGATCTTAAATGTTTCATACGTGATCCAAAACCACTAATTTTCCTTAAAAAAATAATACACCTGTCACTCCCCGAACAAAGCATTAAATTAGGTGCTATAATGAAGCAATTAAATGCGCTAAGCCACTTCCTGTCAGAGAATCCCCAATTCCCTGCTGATGGAGAGAATTCTATCTTTCTCCAGCTCTGCCGCGCTATACTAGAAAATGAAAAAGCCTACATTAAAAGCCCTTTTCAGTAATTGCCCGAAACCCAAAACAAAAAAGTGAAAGCCATCTGAGAAATACTCTGTTTACTTAGAGAGACATATTTCACAAATCGCATTATATGCTCCATTCTAATTGGCAACAGGGTATCAAAACTAATTCCATTTGGCTGCTGCAGCAGCAATTCGTTGCGGCAACTAATCAACTTAATTTGCATTCCATTCATGTTGAGTGCATAATTAATTTGCGAAAAACAGTAATTTGGAATTTATATAAAATTTGATTTATATTAATAACATATGCGAAAATGAAAGTCGACCACTATTTAGCTAGTATTTGCAATGATATTTAGATGATAATTGTTTTCTTAATGAATTAAAAATCACACAAATGTATAAACAAAAAAAGCAAATGAGTGGTATTGGATGTAATATGTGACTAAAAAACATTCTATGCGCAGTTTTTAGTCATGCATTCATCAAAATATATGCAGCAAATAAACAAATATGCAAATATTAAAATACATTCAGCCTTTAAATATTAGGCTGACTGATATTAATTTGATCACTACAAAAACCGAAACGAGGACAGATTAAATAAACTTGATTTGCTTACGGTGTATAATATTATTATTATATTCCTAATTTTAAGTATTTGACCGACTCGGCTCTTGATGCTGATCAAGAATATATATTGCTTATAGAATTGAAATTGTATGCCTTATATATTTAATGATGCACATCTTCATTAAAAATTTGTAATAATTTATGAAATTATTCATATGCATTTGCTATAACAATGCAACGAGTACTGAGTAAAGAGTAGAAGAAGAAATCTGTATTGACTTTAACTAACAAACGTTGTTTGGAAATACATTGTGCCACAAGTGGTGCAACCGAACTGGAGCACTTGTGAGCGCTTTGGGTTTAGTTGATCACAAAGTGAACCAATTGACAATGTCCCTTCGCAGTTCTTTTGTTGGCTTGGCAACGCCGTAATTAGAGCGAAGTGGTATTCCACACTTCTGCGTCTCCTGGTTCGTCGGGATTGTAAGTCGCTTTGAAAGCTGTTTTGGAAACATTTGTTGCTGTTTAATTGATGCTTGAAAAATGCAAAGGATCAGCTTAAGGGACAGCAAAAGGCAAATGACCCAGAGACTAAGCTTACAAAAAATAAAGTGTAACAAAAATGCAAAAAGTGAACGGCAAGCGGAGAGTAACATAAAAAACACATAAAAGACAATACTGAATAAAAAATATGTAAAAATCGCTTTTCAGCTAATTTCTGTTCTCTCTCTCTCTAATTATAAAAAAATAAATTTATAAAAAAAAATTGTAAACCAAAATAATTTACTGGTCAACCCTCCTCGGCCGCAAGATCCTTCAAGGCCAGACATGGCTTGTGGCCCGCCATTCAGAGGCTAAGTTTAAACAGAATGCGGCTTTGTGTTGTGCCTGGCGGTAAGTGCAGGCTACAGTCAGAAAATAATATGTCCAAAATTATAAGTGCAAAATATGCCCACCGCATCTTATATTTTGAACAGAGTAAGCTCGGCGATATTCAAATAAATTAAATTTTATTCACAATATGCAACATAAAAGAAAATGAACAGAATAAAAAACATTTCTGCTTTTATAACTATGTTAACTAATATATTTTTGTCGAGTGTAGTCCAGCAGCAAAGCCCAACCATTGACCATTTAATTTGGCTACCACTGACGTTAAGTAGCAAGTAGTTGTGGCAAGTTTCTGGGCTCAGTTTGCTTAAGAGCAACCCGGTTTCTTCGCCTTCACGTTCTTATTTTCATCTAAATTATCATCTGTATCCTCCGACTGGACGCTGCCCAACTTGATCTTCTTTGGCTGAACGCTGCTGTCATTGGTATTATCGGGGTGGCGTTTTCGATTTGGCATTGCCTCGGATTTTTTCTATGTGAAAAATAAAAAAAATGAAGAAAGAAACCAGTTGTTAATATATATTTCATGTAGAATGCACTTTAAAATTTGTATCGGAATTTTTTTCAATCAATTATGAAACACTGCCATCCGAATTAATATCCGGAAGCTTCCTTTCAATTAAAGAAACACGCCCGCGGCCATACCACAATTGGCCAATTTTGCCACCCTCCAATTTAGCCGTATTTCGCTTACCCGCTTTTGTAATTATCAATGAATTTCTCGATCTGCTTTTTGTAAATGGTTTCGAAACTAAAACGTTGGGTTTGCCAATAAAA